>CAHIKZ030000391.1:1365000-1460000 GCA_903632075.3 Acanthosepion pharaonis
ATTGTGGCACCATGCATCCAGGCGAATTGAAAGATATATTTATAGATATATGATTTGCTTTTTTACGGTTTATCAACCATTTGAGGATTATTTAAGGTCGAAATGTATTTTAGGTTTTAAGAATAATTCTTTCTTTTTTTTTTTTGCAAGAGGATTGAACCGCCATGCATTCAGGCGATTTGGAAGAAAGAAAGAGAAAACGAAGAAGAAGGAGAGGAAAAAGTAATACGACACGGGTCATAGGCGAACACACACACACACACGGCTTAAGAGACGGGAATAAGAAAAAAAGGGTTATGGAGGTATCAAATGTCGAAAAGAGTTTCATTTTCAATGACAATGAGATTGAGTGGGCGAGGAGGTGTTATCAATATCTCAGGCCACCTGCGAACAACGTTGACCGATTTCCGCTTATCCGCGAAAATGGAATTGTGTTATCAAGAGATGTCACAAAAGAAGAAGTCCACTTTGGAACGTTAGACGAAACACAGGTGTGGCTTGGGGCTTTGGCTGGGTATGGAAAAATTAAAATCCCACACAAGTAGTTTTCACTGGCTAAGTTTTTTTTTGACAGAATAGACTTTTTGCCCTGTGATCATAAAATTTTGTTATCAAAAACATGAACCGAAGGAAAATGACATATTTTATTTCTGCTTTGGAGACGCCAAATTGGCGAAAACTTGAGAAAATTCCTTTCTTAGACCATGTCAGATAATCCAGCTGTCCAGTGCATTACCGATAAACTGCTTGACAAACGCCACGTGTTGAAACCGAGAGTTGTCACATTAACCGCCCATGATAACGGCGATTTGAAAGAAAGAAAAGAAAGAAAGAGGAGAGATCATTAATTTTTCTTTAGCTAAGCAAGGTATATTTCTTTTCCAAAACAAAGCCACGGGTTGTCCACGCCCGACTAAGACGTCATTGGCCAAGTGGTGAT
The DNA here is from genome assembly GCA_903632075.3 of Acanthosepion pharaonis. Lineage (NCBI taxonomy): Eukaryota > Metazoa > Mollusca > Cephalopoda > Sepiida > Sepiidae > Acanthosepion > Acanthosepion pharaonis. Next base: position 1,365,941 of record CAHIKZ030000391.1, read on the forward strand.
CACATGACGCACGAAGGAGGAGTGAAGATACACGACCGGGACCTCATTGGCCGAGAGTGGTCACGTGACGCCCGAAGAAAACAGTCAACGCCCTATCCAGAGTATAAGTATGAGAAGCCGCAACAAAGAAGTGGGGAGGGAAGTTCACGTCCCTCAGAAGCATGGTGAGAAAGTGGGAGTGAGAAAAGAGTTACCAAAAATGGAAAAGAGTGGAAAATCCCGAACCAGAAATAAGAAGGGTGGATATGTATTTAGAATTATCGAAGAACCCCTGACGCCAACATACCCACCCCGGTTTTGACGGCGTCAATAAAAACGAAGCCCCACCAGACAGAAATTAGTTCGTCGGACTCTGGCAGGCAGAGTTAGTTCAGTTAGTTCGCGCCCCGACGGCAGAGATGAGTGCCCAGCAGTTCGCGCCCCGACGGCAGAGATGAGTGCCCAGTAGTTCGCGCCCCGACGGCAGAGATGAGTGCCGAGTTCGTCGGACTCCGGCAGGCAGAGTTAGTTCAGTTCGTTCGACCCAGACGGGCAGAGATGAGTGCCTAGAAGTTCGCGCACCGACGGCAGAGATGATAGATCAAGATAGCTGACCAAGATTCACGCAAAATTTTGGACTTTTCTTCAACCAAGAACAATTAGTTTGAAGAGCGACTTAGAACCAGGCTACAGAAATAAGTTTTCGACTTTCGTCCAAAGACACACCGAAACACAAATTTCTTAGAGAGCGGACAACTTGAAGCGTTAAAATTTGCCTAGCGAAAGCGACGCCACAATCCACAGAACGGGTCGGGGAGATAGATGCAGTCCTATGTACCGAACAACTAGACATAAAAAGTTTGTTACCTTTTTCTTTGATACTTTGAACTTTTGAGTTTTCATTTCGGGCTTTTTATGCATATTTTGTGTTATCACCCCCGTTGAACTCGATTTGCATTACGGCCTCAACCCCCGTTTGATCTCGTCTGTCTAAGATCAATTCACAACGTGGGTAGGCAGACTGGAGATCAGTGCAGTTACCTTGGTAACCAGGCGTTGGAAGCAGGTTGGGAACGGCGAGGCTGATATCAAATCTAACCAGATTCCCTACCCGAATCACCAAAGGGTTAGAACGTCACGTTTGGGACAGCGACACCCGGACGCAGCAGCGAGGAGCGAACAGCTGGCGCCGCAGCGAAGACATCACAATTGGTGCTGTTTAGGGACGTCACATCTGGTGTCGTGACCGACATGGGACCCTGGAACGACCACGTCACAATTGGCGCCGTGGTAGATCAGGATAGAACGTCACAGTTGGCGTAGCGACCGGGGGACGACGTCACAAGTAGAAGATACAAAAATGTCTAAGTATTCAGTTAAATTTAACTGCTAAGAATTTAGTTTGTTAAAGGGGCTTTGAGAAAACTTGTCTACGATTGATGTGGCAGTTTAACGAAAAGAAAATGACATGCCATTTATTGTTGAACAGTATATTTAGCGGTTCTCCTATCTGTCCGCGCCTTTAAAGAAAAAACGATGCATTTCAGCCAGGAATTCATCCACAGTTTCTTATTTGGGCACAAAGGAAAGACGTCCCAATTAAATTGGTCGAACGCAAAAAATTTGTCATAGAGTCGCGTAGTTTTTTTTTAAGGGCCCATATCAAAATTTGTTCAAGCGTCTGCCCTCTGCGTCCACTGAGTTGTCTATATACAACAGGGCACCGCCTGGAAGTCGTAATGGCAAGATGCGTCATACAAAAATTATCCATTTTGTCATACATCTTTCGCAGATATTTCCACATTTTATATCCATTCAACAATATATATATATATATTTGAATAAAAGACAGAATTAAGATTCCAAACGGACGTATTTCACCAACCCCTTAACAGGGTTCTGAAGAATCAACTTGCCGAAATAGCTGAGGCGAATGAAGAAAACAGTAACCAGCGAGTAAATTCAAGCTCTCCCAGCTGGTATTTCAAACTTGAGTCGTTCCTTCCTGAGTTCTGTCTCCAAATCACACTAACTGCCCGTTCTAGCTGTCAACCGTGAACGTCCTCGAAGAACTCGCCGACTTGGAAAAAAGTAGTTGTTTTATAGTTGTTCATGTACCCATAATCCCTTGCGTCTTCCTGTGATCCCATAATTCATTGCGTCCATGTCCCATAATGCATTGCGTCCATGTCCCATAATGCATTGCATCGTTATTGGATAAAATGCGATGCCAGTCCCCCCTCATTCTTTTACGTTATCTGGCCGAGGATGGATTACGTCAGAGCGGTAAGTGCTTTTTTCTCCCTCATTTCAACTGCAGTAGCTTTACATGCTAAGCAAATACGGGCTCTTTTTTGGCGGGGACAAGGCAAGTCGCGACCAGTTGTGCTCGTCCCAGGTTCTGTCTCATGTCCGCCACAACTTCCAAAAGCTGAAATGAAAAATGAAAGGAAATTCACACGTTTTTTACGGACCTCATCAAGTATACGTAAAGTTAACGAAGTGAGGAAGAGGTGGGAGAGAGGATATGAGTGTGTCATATGTATCATTTTAACGTATTTGACGTATACTTGATGAGGTCCGTAAAAAACGTGTGAATTTCTTTTCATTTTTCATTTCAGCTTTTGGAAAAAAAATCTGATCATCCAGAACCCGTTAAAGGGGTTATGGTGAAATAAGCTTATTACATGGAATCTTAACGTGGTCTGTCTTTTTATTCAAACATATCTGCTCTGAATTTTACATTGAGCTCTCTGGATATCATCCTCCTCAGGTCTACCCATACGGATTACCTAGATTTCATGAATATATATATATATATATATATATATATATATATATATAGAGAGAGAGAGAGATAGATAGATACTGATACTGTTGTTCTACAAATGGCCAATTCACTCTCTGAAGCAATTATACACAAGCACAGATTGTGATGGACAGGCCATGTTATTCATATGGCAGATGACAGAATGCCAAAACAATTAATGTATGGACAACTGGAAATGGGAAAAAGACCGCAGCACAAGCCAAAACTTCGTACAAAGATTGCCTTAATGAGTCACTATACAAAAGCAATATTGGTCTAGATAACTGGGAAACTCTAACTGAAGACAGGCTTTCTTGGAGAGTTTATATTGTTGATGATGTCAAGACCTTTCATGAGGCATCAAAAAATATGCAGAACTGAAGAGAGAAATTAAGACGGGATCCCGGAATTGCCATGACGAGCCAACCTGCCATGTATCCAATGCGATATATGTCTCCAAGGCAGGTCTGCTCAGTCACCATAAATCACACCAACACCAACAGTCTACTGTATATTACGATTTCGTAATGGGATGCTTTGAATGCCCAACCTACGCTAGAATGTGCAATCCAGGTCGGGCCTGACAAAGCATATAAAAAGACACACCGGAAGTGATGACTTTCAAAGTCAACTTCCACCACCCGGAGATGATTTGACATGCTATATATGTAACAAGAAATGCAGATCGATGGCTGGTTTTATGAGGCACTGTCGTTCACACCACGATTGAATGCAGTGTTTTTGGTGAGTTTAACGGATGGACTGAACATGTCAGTGATGGTCATTCTCGCTTTGTGAGTCGACAGACACTATATATATATATATATATATATATATATATATATATATATATATATATATAGTGTCTGTCGACATATATATATATATATATATATATATATATATATATGATCAATGCCATGAACTCCTGGTCACGTAGGAGCTCCTGATCAAACAAACCCCGTACATTGATTTTAACACATGTCTTTCGAATCTTGCAGGAGAGCGCATATATTTCTAATAAGATTTCAGGCTGATAGATGGAAATAACTAAATATACTGTTTAATACTAAAAACAGAGCATCTCATCAAATATGATTATTCCAAAATAATAACGTTTAAATAAATAAATAAAAAATATATCAGGTTTAATCCATTTCTAAAAATTGTCTTTATTTAGCTTAGTGCACGAAACAGCATATATGTATATTTCGAGAATCGGGAAATATGTATATTCAAATTCACTATTCGTATATATATATATATGTGCGTGTGTGTTTATGTGTGTGTGTGTGTATGTGTGTGTGTAGTGTTTGTATGTGTCTGTCTCTCTGTCTTCTCTCCTTTGAATAATCCTTTATCGTTTTTAATTTTATGCTTGCCATCATTTACATATACGGATGCAAATCTATCAATTTGCTTTCGAACTGAATCTCTTAAGAAAAGAAATTCTTCATGCGTAATTTAGATTTGAAATATGTTACTTGAAGGCAAAAATTTAAATTTGTTTATCGATCGGTCTGAATGTGTACAAGTAAATCTTTCGCTCTTTCTTTCTCTCTCTTTCTCTCTCTCTCTCTCTCTCTCTCCTCCTCTCTATGTTTGGGCTTCCGCCCACCTAGGCGATATGCTTAGAAGATTAATAAGATGTAATCTGAGAGATAATTCCACTTATAAATTGGCACCAACTTAACAAAAGCCGTGACATTTGACCAACTAGAATGTTCCTCTACACAGAGGTAGGTGGATGTCGTTTTTTTTTTTATTCAATTGATTTTTCTGATCACTTTTGGTTTATTACTTATTTGTTGTTTTAATGTTTTACGTAGTAATGTGTTATATATATATATATATATATATATATATATATATATATATATATATATATACTAGCAGTAGAGCCCGGTGTTGCCCGGGATATAACAGTAAGAGTTGGGAACGGCTGTTGCTTTGAAAGATGTGCTTTGTAAGTCGACAGGAACTAAGTTTCTACAAAATGTTGAAACGCAATGCACACAAAGTTTAAGCAGACATCATACAGGCCCATGTATTCGAAGGTATCGAAGGAAGTAACGGAAAGCCGTTGTAGCATTAGTCATTTGCCATTACTAAGAAATCTATGAGTAAAAGATGGCAGCAGTTACTGCTTTAACCAATTGGACCGTTAAGCATTACTGGAAGCACTTGTGGTAAGTAATCAAGAAATCACGATTCACTTGCAACATACATAGGGATTGAAGGGAAAACGTGCCGTGAGGAAGCTATAGACATAAAGTAAGAGCCGTACGTAATCACTAACAAACCGCTTGTCTAACTAAAAGACGCGTCTTATGCCCAAAAGACGGCGCTGCCACGACCACAAAGCAAATCCGTTAAACCGAGAGAAGAGTGAACAGTGACGGGGTATCATGGTAAGAAAATTTCTGTGATGTAACTTCCTTTATTCTGATCTGTCACTATCTACATCGCGGCTGAGAGTCATTAAAACCTCAACGGGAGTAGCCGTAAGGCCGAGCATCGTAATTGCAATGGAGAAGTGCCTTCTCTTCAGTTGCAGTCAACATCACGGCTGAGAGCTCATGAAACCGGACCTGGGTCGCCGTACGGCCGAGCACCTCAATTGCAATGGAGAAGTGCCTTCTCGTCAGTCGCAGTCAACATCACGGCTGAGAGTTTATGAAAATCGACCGGGGTCGCCTTACTTAGCGTGTGTTTTTAGGTTTTTTTTACACGACTACAAACAAAACAATAGTGCCGCATGTCTGACATGTTTCACCCATGGCAGTCGTAAAGTGTATATGGAAGCAGAAGCCTGAATTTCGTAGACGCACTCGACTTTTGTGACAAACGAACTCCGAAGCTTCTCAAGTGTGAATGTGCTTGTATGCACTGGTACGAACTGCAGGTGCTCCGATTAACTGTTAATGAAACCGGAACTTTAGTGGAACAATCATGTCTAATGCCGGTGTTCATGTGTCTAGCAGCTTGTGTTGCAACTGAATACGGTGAGGTTTAAATAGTTTACAAACAAACGCGATGATGGTAGGTGAAGGTATGAAAGTCAAAAGGCAGCAAAAGAGCTGGATAACCTTTACAAAGATGTCTTAGTAATGGCAAGTGGAGACTACGACGACCTAACGTTAAAACCAATAAGACAAACAAAAAAATTCCATGCAATTGGATTGCATATGTGTGCATGGCGCTTAAACGCTACCGGGCGGGTTGTCTACAGGACCTCCGTGTAGGTTATGTTTCTAGCACAGTTGTTGGGAGAGTAAATGAAAACTCTGTCCTTAGACCCAACTCGTGAGCACCCAACGTAAAGTTGGCCGTGAGAGAAGCACTGCTCACGTAAATGCAGACCTGCGATGCTAAGCGTCTGTCTTGATTTGTTAATGGACATAGCAAAGCAAAGCTTCACGGGAAATTGTAAGCGACGAAAGTTGATTGGTATGCTTGCGTCTGACGGCAGAAGATGCACCCTGGGAATCAGAAAGACTTCACCCTTGCAGCAGCCAGTTGCAATGGTTGTCTCAATCAGATTCGGAGAAAGGGATTTAATAATGAGGCGAGTCCCGTTGCACTGTTTAGGTGGGAGCAAATCCTTGATTAGCATAATCGGAGCACCAACTTTGAGCCGAAGAATATGAGGTGGGAGTCCGGAGAGCTGAAGGGCGTTCAAAACTTCTATGGGATACTCAGCTAATTCAGATGGATCGGAAGTTCTGTCGATGGACTTATAAACATGACATCCAACCGTTTAAGGTTGATGGAATCAACTGCAGAGTTCTTCGGTGCCAATATGGCCCTCCCAGCAAGCCAATCGGCATCGGCAAAATTAGTGGATACGTTGTAGAAGACTGCATTCATCAATTCAGGCGGTGATTCAACAGTGGTGGCAAGCTGATGCATCTGCACGAAACCCTGTGTGTCAGATGGCATTTTCACATCCCCAAGAGCAAGAAGGTCCCGTGCAAAGTCAGCGGATCTGGAGTCCCTATTCAAGTAGGCACGCATGTTCTGGCACAGTTTAAGAGTCTTCACGTGGGGCCAAAGGGCAGACGACTTCAGGCAGGTGCGAACAGCGTCAGCACATGTACCTTTAGAAATAACAAGTAGAGTCTGCCTAAAGTCGCCTGCGAGGAGAAGGGTTACTCCACCCATGGGGTCGGAGGAGACGGAGATGTCTTGGAGACTTCGTTCAAGTGCCTCAAGAGAGCCCTTGTGTGCCATCGTGCACTCATCCCAAACTATAAGGTTGCATCTCCGCAGAAATTCAGCCTGTGGCGAATTCTTTGTTATGTTGCAGAGAGGAGTTTGTGACCGGCATAGATCAAGCGGCAACCTAAAAGCCGAATGAGCGGTTCTATTTCCCGGTAGCAACGTTGCAGAAATCCCGCAATAGCGATCTCTCCACGACGCTGTACCTCTGCCAGGACTAATTTAGTAACAAAAGTTTTGCCAGTTCTTCCGGGCGCATCTAAAATGTATATACCTCTACTGGACCCGTTTGCCCTGTCTGTTATGCTAGTGAAAGCAACCCTCTGATCAGGTAGAATTTTGGGCTCGTTTTCGGTAATGTATACGTTCAGCCCCTCGATGGAGTAGGATGTTTCCCGCAATAACTCAGTTGGTACAGTGTCAAAACCGTCTCTGAGCGCTGGTGGTAAACCGTAAGTTGGTAAAGAGCCCCCTCCCAGTTCGAAAACACCTTCTAGGGCCACTAGCGCTCTGTTGAATATGAAGTCAGTGAAACCGCATTCAACTCCTGGGCTGTTCCGCTGAACGGAGAACAGCACATCCTCTGACATGGATTTTCTGTACTTTAGCCACAGCGACAGAGGATCGCATAGTTCGCATCGCAAAAGCAAAATGGCGAAAAGCGTTCGAAGCCGTGATGGCGTTCTGAGAAGTTCCTAAGCGGCTGGGGAAGTTCGTCTAAAGAAGGGAGTTTGATTTTGCCCCCAGAGCAACAAAGCTCAGGTTGCTCACCAGCGCACTTTTGCAAAAATTGCAAACGTTATCCATGGCCCCTATTTGTACGTCTCTCCTAGCGGAATAGTTGACAGTGCAGTCATAATTGTATGCGGCATTTGACCAAAATGACGCAGACGGCGAAGTTACGCCATTGAAAGAAGCTTGAAGTTGGCTAATATTTTCGAGCCGTTCACGGCGTACTTCAGAGTTTTCTGCAGCTCTGGTAGATGCAGTAGTGCCGGAATTTCTAACACGACGAACAGTGGTCTGTGCAGGGATTTTTAGGGCTCTTGCAGATGCAGTGGAGAGGGCATTTCTAACTCGACGAACAGTGGTATGTGCAGGGCTTTCTAGGGCTCTTGCAGATGCAGTGGAGCGGGCATTTCTAACGCGACGAACAGTGGTCTGTGCAGCGCTTTCTAAGGCTCTGGCAGACGCGGTAGATAGGGCATTTCTAAAGCATCAAAATCCGAAAATTAAAAAAAAAAACTACCCTCCTAATTGATGTGGCTTGGTCAGCGGATTGTAACATAACAACCAAGTAATTTCAAAAAAGGTCTAAGTATAAAGACCTGAAAATGAAAATAGAAAAAAAGTTTGGAGATTGAAAACAAGAAGAGTACCAGTCATAGTAGGTGCGCTTGGAATGATAAAAAAGGAAGACAACAACACATTGAAGAAATCCCTGAAAACCCCAGCTTAAGAGAAATACAAAATTGTCATGATAGGTACAGACCACACACTAAGAAAATTGTCCATGTAACGCTAGTGATGTTATGGGAGTTAGAAAAATATATCATGAAATTTAATCATAATAACATACCACTACATGCGTTACGTCCTCCCGAGGATAGTGTAGCCATAGCAGAAATCGAAATATAATTATAATGATGATAACATCTACATCACTTTGGCTAATACGTCCACTACTATACAAGAATATTTTATTGCTGTTATGGTAATAAATATTCGCGTATTTTCTTCAAATTTTCTCTTTTGCGAAAGCCCAGTTAATTGGAACATACATCTTTTTCATGTCCATTGGGCCTTGGCTTTGTTTCCCTCAATGAAGCTTTGTCTGCGAATTAAAAAGATGCTTTTATAAATGTCTGATTGCATTTCATAAATTTTGATGATACTCGCACCATCAGCTGAGAAAGTTTTAATGAAAGTCAAATCTTAATAAACTCCTTGTGAGAAAAAACATCACTTCCTTATTACGAACAGTTATTGAATTTTTTTTTCATAACGTTTATGGCTTCCTTCATTTCATTGATTTTTATCAGTTTTCATTTCTTTCCTAATTTTTTTTTTTTTTTTTAATCTTTGTTTCTTTAAATTTTCCTGTGTCTTCCTTTTTGCTTACTCGGTCATTCTCACTCGCCATTTTGTTTTTTTGAGTTTGTCACTCAATTTTCTCCATTTTATTTCACTTTTCCTTCAGCTATTCCATCGTTTACTTGAGAGTATCACTTTTAATGATATTTTCTCTGTTGTCCTCTTTTCTTTCTTTTGATTTATCTGTCCGTCTTTTTCCATTGATTTCCTGTGTTTCTATCTAATTTTCAAGGATTTCTTTCTTTGTTGTTTAATATCGTTCCTATTATTTACTATATTACTGTCCCCCTTTCTTTCTGTTTTTCTTTCTTTTTTCTTTCTTTCTTTCTTTCTTTCTTTCTTTCTTTCTGTGGTTTTCATTCATTGATTCATTATTTGTTTTGCCCTGTTTTTTATTTCTTGCTTTCTGTTTTATTTTCTTTCATTCTTTTTTTTATTTCTCTGTCTGTGTGTCTGTTTGATTGTCTTTGTTTCATACTGTTTTTCTATCTTTTTTTTTTTTGTTTCTGTCATTCTGCCTGTCTTTCTTTTTCCCTTTCTTTCTTTCTTTCTTTCTTTCTTTTAGTTTTTCATTTTTTTCTGTTTCTTTTTCTAAGTTTCTTTATGATTTTCTTTCTCTCTTTTTTCTTTTTTTCTATTTTCTTTCTTTTTTTTTTCTGTCTCGTTCACGTTCTCTCTGCTCTTCGTTTGTCTGGTTACCTCCAACTAATTTTCGAAACTGCTCATAGAAGACGCTCTCCGGACTATAAATACTCTGCGATAATTTTTCTCGTCCTCTTCTCACCCTATCCGATTATTCGTCAACATGTAGATCTCTCGCGGAGAACGCTCTTCTCTTTGGAAAACGCACAAACTAACCACACCTAGACAACACACGTACGTACGCAAATTCACTCACTACGCATACTTTGAACCATTAGGTTTTCACATTCATTTGGCACCCATATCCCTGTCTTTGTTAATTGTAACCCTTCATTATTAATACATTATCATTTGTTGTACTTATATATTATTTGTTGTCGTTTCCCTATATTTCTTTACGCGGACTTACATCCCGAGTCTGCCATGTTCGTTGTGGGTATTTCAGGAGACACACGTGTATGTCTTTCAACGCATACATCCGCCTGCAACACGTTCTTTCATTCTGATCTTTTTCTCTGTTTTCTTTCTGTCTTTCCGTTTGCTTTTCTGTCGTTTTCTTCTGTTTTTCTTTCTGATTTTCTTTCATTCTATCGGTATATTTTTCTTTCTATTTTGTCACCTATCTTTCTTTCTTTCTTTCTTTCTTTCTTTCTTTCTTTCTTTCTCACTCTCTCTCTCTCTTTCTTTTTTTCTTTCTTTTATGGTCCAGGTTAGGACCAAGGAAGAACAAAACGAACACAAGAGTAGAAATAACGAAGGTATATTACACGAAATAATAAAACAAGATGTGGAAGGTGTTAGTATGACTGTCAATCTGGTTTGGAGTGAACTACTATCGGCTCGACTCGATTCGATATTTACTTGCCCCCCCCACAAGGGAAAGATGTGGCACAAGGCAAAGTTTTACGTGGGTCTTCCCGAGCCAGTAGGTTCGGCCAAAAAAATGCCCGTAGAAACCATATAAACGGGATCGGGTTGGTCAACCTCCCCGAACGTGACTCTGCCCTTCGGCGGAGCGTCGTCCGGGTTCCTCTCCACTCAGAAGCAGAGAGTTCGACCGTCAAGCCGTCCCTCTCTCTTTGGAGGCGTAGTATACATAGTGTTAGAAAGAGTTCACTCTGTAGTTATAGGTAAGGACCCATGACACTTTCTTTCTTTCTTTGCGGCATGCATTTTTCAAGGTTTCTATCTATTTGCATTTGTTCTTTTCTTCTGTTTCTTCCTTACTATCATTCTCTCTCTTAATTGTTCCATTTTTTCTTTGGTTTTCTTGTTTCTTTATCTTTCTTTGTTTATCTTTTGCTGTTCTCTTTATTTCGTTGTATTTGTTCAGTCTTTGTATTTGCTTTATGTTTGTTGATTTTCAACTCTTTCTTTCTAGGTATTTTTTTAAAATTTCATTTCCCATTATGAAGATTTAAAAAAACTATTTGCAGAAGCCTGATGGCTTAAGGCAACAAATCCTCTTAACACAGCATAAATCCATTTTTCTTAACAATATTCCGTCAATGGACGTTTTAATAAAATATCTCACATTGATATGTTACGATAGATGATGAACAATAGTGTGGGGGATTGATCATTTGGAAAAATTCATCCTGTTAAGCATGCAGATAGATGCAGTGAAATGCTGTCGCATCCAAAGATGGCCTTGACAGAATTTATTACTTTTTCTCGCCACGAATTATTTTCCGTTCAAATATTCATCTCTTTCTTTATTCTGGTCTGTTTTCTGTTTTAAAAATCTTTTTCTTTATGTACTTGGTCTAGCCACCATTTTCTTTGTGGATATAACTTTGTTAATTCTGCTTCCATCTGTCTTCTTATCTCCTATTGTAACTTTTCTCTCTTTTTTGATATCTTGTATATTTTATAGATTCATTGATATATTACTATAGATTATGAACTTTGTTTTGTAGCTGATTACTCATTTGGGAAATATTATCTGTTAATTAGAAAAAATAGAAGCAGTTGAAGTTGTTGCATCTATAGACAACCTTGACAGTTTTTTATTATTTTTTTTACCTTTCATTTTTCTTAAGTACTTTGACGTTTTCTTCTTCGTTTTTTTTTCTTTTATTTCAATTTTTCGATTTCCTTTTGCTTTATAGACACCAAATCTTGCCAATTATTTTTTTTTTGTGGATTTCAAATTTTTACATTCGGATTCTTTCTTTCTTCCTAACTCTTATTCCAACATTATTCTTTCGGGTTTACAGAAGGATACTGAGGATACCATGGACAAACATGTGAGCAGCGACGAAATTTTTAGAGAAAATGGAAACAAAAAGGAAACGTATACATAACAGCAGATAGTTGAAATTTCTAGTGCACATAATGGGGAAAGAAGGTTTGGAAAATCTGATACTCACAAGACAGATTGAAGGCAAGAGGAACAGAGGAAAACAACGCACAAACTAACTATGTAAAAGGCTTAGTAGATATAACAAAAAGTCGCAATATTTTGAAGAGCTACACAGAACAAGAATTTGCAGAGAGCCATGAAGAGACAGAGTACATAAAGAATTATATATCATATTGTTATTGATTTGTTTCTATATGGTTATTTGTGTGTATAATTATTCCTCCGGGAAATATTCACTTCTCTATTTTATGTAGTCCTGAGTATGACGATAAACTGCATCCGGCAGCATGGCCTCAGATCGGTAGATTTTGAGGAGTGTGGAACCACCTCTTAACTTTCGTTTTACCCAAGTTCACCCTGACCCGAGGTGATAGCACCTTTTGGGGACCCGGCTATGGACAAATTGTGAATACCCAAACAATATGAATGTATAAAATACAATTTATAATAAAAATACCTGCAATACATTATTATATAAAAAATACCAACGATACATATTTATAACGAAATGGCCAACAATACATTTATCTGTAATTGAAGACACAAGATTTTCTTCAAAATATTTAGATTTCGGCATTAAATAACCCACAGAAGTTGATATGCCGCTAAACAAAATCAAACTAACCACTGATTTTTTTAAAGCCGCCATATTTCTAGTTTCATCTTTCATGTCTCTTTCTAATCGGTTCATTTCTTTCCTTCTTTTATGAATTTTGTAATTTCATTTTCAGTCTGTCTTTCCTCCTATTTCTTGTATCTACTTTTCTTTTTTCAATGTTTTTCACCGTGCACACCCGGAGTTTCCTAAGAGAGGCTCCTTGCCTTGAGCGCGTATTTGGACTTAAGCTAAACCCAGGTCCCAAGTGGAACACGTACCTAAGATCCATCACAAAAGATACTGTAAAATGGTCAGTTCCCTCCACCGCTCCAGCAAAAAACCTGACCCATCCTGCCATCCTCTACCTTTACAAGACAAACATCAGTCCGTTAATGGAGGACTGATCCAATATATAGGCAGAAGCAGACAAGTATTAATTTTTCAGTCTGAAGATGTATTCGATTCCTTGTGCGTGATCAATTATATTTTACCCTACGATCGTTTTTCCAGTGACAAAACAATGCAAACCCCCTCGCTGCTATATCGCTATTTCCAGGGAAAGTATTCAGACAAACCTTCACGGCTAATACGCGGCCTGTTACGCACTTTGTAACAAAGCAGCCTTATTTGTATTTCACTAGTGAGATATAAGTTCCACCGAAACAGTTTGTTATCATGTATTTCAGTTTTGTAGAACCAATTCAAAAAGAGGATGCTTCCCCGATCAGTACCATCTTGTTCAATTCTATGATTAACCGGTATCTTCCTCTCTTTTCCACAAAAATCTCATTCGATGTAATATTCTACCTCGGGTGGTTCTTGGGGCATTTTCCAGGGAATTATTATTATTATAAAATTTTTTAATGCTATGCTCTTATAGATGAAGTACAATGGCCAAACGGCGGCTCGCAAGCCACGTGTAACTCTTTCACATTTAATACGCGGCTCGTGGAAATATGCCGTTTGACCTCCTTTTTTTTCATCACGGTTAATATAAAAGCTAAATAAGATTAATTTCAAGATTTATAATTATTTACTGGGTACGAATTGAGACCCCATTCTTTTAAAACGTAAGTGTAATGTTAATGTGTATGTAACAAAAACTTATGTGTAAATTTTGTTCAAGTCTTGCAGTTCTGAAACATCTAACTTTATCATAAGTGACTTTTACCATAACCATATTTGGCCACTCCCTACCATTAGTTTGTGGATGATTAATATGTTTGAATATATAGTTTTTTTTTTTAAGATGTATATATGTTATACCATAATACCTATTCTATTGTAATAGACTCTCCCACAGATAATAAGTAGTAGTAGCGGTCGCCAGTTGAGCTCGGTGGTGTTGAGCGAGTCAGTCAATGTCAGACATCGAAGTATCAACCCTCACAACTAGATTGCTGCGTCATTAACTCTTATTTCAAGTTCCTAACGTTTTGTACGTCGAACCTAATTTAGGACGACTTATTGAAATACAAGCCTCCACTGTGAAAACTACTCTACAACAATATATATGTATAGAAGCAGATAAAAGGCTATTGCGCCTATAGACAACCTTGACAGATTTTATAAAAAATTCTCTTAACCAGTTACATCTCTTTAAAATTATTCACTTTATATTATTTTCTATTTACTCTTTTTAATCTGTCATTTTTCTTCTATATTGTTTCTCCTTCCAGATATTAAGTCTAGTCATTTAATTATTTTTTTAGGATTATGTACTTATATATATATATATATATATATATATATATATATATATATATATATATATATATATATATATGCGAATGTCAGTGTGTCATACATTTCGACTTTACTTCTAGAGGTCGTTGCCCAACATATCATACCATTTTGGAATCAGGCCTACTCCGTGAGCAAATTAAAAATCATTCAGTGCCGAATCCGGACCCGCAATGCTGATATTTGTCATTCCCAATTTTTTATTAATGCGATTATTTTCGGATTCCGCCATATTGGCTTCTATTGATAAAAAAAATTAAAGCGACACAATTCTCCAACTTTCAATAGGTCATGTACAAATAAAGAAATTACTGTTCTTAAATTATTGTGTTTCAAAATAAAATTGTCCGAGTTTTCAACTTTACTCCCAGAGCTCCTAGCTCAACATATAGCATTTTGGAATCAAACCGACTCCCTGAGCAAACTAAAAACACTTCTGGCCGGATCTGGACCCGTAATCCTGAATTTTGGAATTCCCAAGTTTTCATTACTGCTATGGTTTTGGGCGATATTTTATGTGATTTTTATGACAATTATTTTGTACGATAATGAATTTTATAATTTGGAAATAAATTTTGAAATAATTGAAATTAATTTCGCAATATATGAAATAAAAAAAATATTTGTATGGAAACTAAGGACCTACGTACATCAAATTCTCTTTTAATTAAGTGGCGGCTGAAGAATTATCGTTGACGTTTAAAAGGTATAATTAAAATGAATGCAATACGTAAGTGTAGCAGTCAATTTTGAGTTCTTCTGTAGTTTATTGTTGCCTATCGCATAAGGCAGCAGTATGCTTCGCAAAAAGAAATCTCCGCCCACAGAGGATCAGATTGCAATCTAAAGATCCAACGCTGAAGCGAGGAAGAGAAAGTTCCATGTAAATGAAAACCCTGATCAAATGGCAGCCAGGAAAACTTCCAGTTCTGACAATATGCAAATACTTAGGGACTCTCAAACTCCTGAACCATCCGAAATCCAATCAAGAGCCCTCCGCAGAAGATAGCTAAAATGGCGCCCGATATGGCGGCTTGTAAGCTTGTTTAATATAAATATCCGGCTGTTTTCTTTTCTATTATTTCTATATTTTCCCTATTTACAGTTTCTGTTTTTGCTTTCTCTCCATTTGCATCTCCCCTTTTTCCACCCCGCTTTTTTTCTGACTTTTGACTTCGTAACCGTTTCATATCCTATCGTCTGCGAATTCCATTTATTTTACGCTGACAAAATTCACGCACTGAACTAATCTTCAGAATATGAAGACATTATTTTATGCATTTTAATCCGGCCATTAAACTTCCGGTGTACAAAAAGAAATAAACAGATATAATCATCACAAATTGAAATAACCTGGAGCAAATTAGTACTAAACTAAGAAATTATTATAAAATTGGTACGAAACTAATAAGAAATTAGTATCAAATTAGTACGAAACAATTCGGAAAGATACAATTTTTACAAAAATATAAATTAAGAATAAAATGAAAAGCAAAAAAAAAAAACCCCTTACAGGCAAAGTCTAATATCCGACTTTAATGTATTAGTAGAATGTCAGGCTATACAATCTATCAAATAAGGTACAGAAATAAAATCCTATCTAGTTAAATATATACAGTATCAATGAGGTGTGATCAACATAGCGATCTATTTTCAATATGGCAGCGTTAATTAAATAAATCATTGTTCAATTATCTCAGTTTAATGAAGCCATCACTGTTACCCGAGACGTAACCATTCTCAAAGAAGTTCTTTCTAAAATAATTACAAAATCTAAAAGAAAAATGTCAGAAATAAAAATGATTTTAGAAGATTATTTAAACCTTTTTATAATACGCCATTTATACAGTACACAATGTGTTTTATATATGGTTGGTGCATATTTATCAGGCGTATTTAAACAATATTTATTATGAACAAAGAAACATAAAAATTCAACAATAACTAATAATTTCTCACAGTTAATGCTGTGGATTCCGAGATAAAATCCGGTCTCAAATGAATCACAAAAGCAGGAATGAAATATAGCAAATAAATGTATTGACGCAATAATACAATTGGTAATACGGTTAGTAGATCCAGAAATGCGGTTAGTAGCAATAATAATATATATATACAGTCTGGGAAATTCAGTATCGAAGTATGACTTCCTTTTGAGTCTACGTGCTCGCAACTGTGACTCCTACAAAGCGGTTACTTCACACTCTCACTGTATCACTTCCGACTTCCGGGTATTCACTGGCAGCAGTACAAGTACACACTGGTCGAGTCCACTTGTATGAAAAAGGGGTAGACCCCATAACAGTTAACCTGTACAAAAAGGCTATATGTATAAAGGTAAAAGATAATAGGAAAACTGTATTATTATCCGACGCGTTTCGTCCAATTATGAAAAAAGTCCACATTGGACGAAACGCGCCGGCTAATAATACAGTTTTTCTATTATCTTTTACCTTTATACAATATTTATTATATAAAAAGAAACATAACAATTGAACAAAAGCATTTTTAAATGATTATTCTGGAGCGTATGATTATCAACACGCATTTTTATAACCTGAAAATAAAATGATATTTCTATTTAAAAAACGTAGACAAAACAGTAAATTTTATTAACAAATAACTCACCCACAAAAAGGCCTGATAATTATGCGCCGACCCAATATTAACTTACGTACATGAGTCTATCGAAGATTGTTGTATACGATAATAGTTACAATACAGGCGCAACAGTACACTATTTACATTATTCTGACTATTGTCCTCAGCCTTGTAGCCATAATTATTACAGAATTTCGGCCGTTGTACGCTCCGGCCTTCTTAAGGTGGTTGGAATGTCGAACTGAACCCTTTATTTCGCTCACTGGGTTAGAGTGTTCTAGTTCCACATGCCATGTTTTTAATGGATGTCAGTTATCAGTTAATTCCCGTTAATTCCACTCTCCAAGTTCTTTACTGCCTTAACCTGTTTGGGTCCTGTCATGGGATCTAACTAACGCCTTTATCCACTGTGTCATGTGTCCTTGAGCACGTGGAACTAGAACACTCTACCCCAGTAGGCGAAATAAAGCGTTCAGTTTAACATTCCAACCACCTGAAGTAGGCCGGAGCGTACAACGGCCGAAACGTTGTAACAAATATGGCGACAAAGATGACAATATTCCGAATAATGTAAACAGGGTACATAATACCTCATCTCAGAAATATAGACAGTGTCGCAACTCTATTTGATCAGTTTAATGAGGCAAACAGAACTATTTGAACTGCCAGGTAAGCTTGATTTATTTCGGAAGGATATTAGAATAAACCAGGACCTATACTGGGAGTAAACCCTCTGCATATAAATAGAAAATGAATTCAGTAGATATAAAATATGGCAAAGGTCAAAAGATAAGGATATGTTTTTTTCACTAGACGTATTCAACCTCTACAGTGAGGTGATCTAAAGAAAATTAGTTGTCCTAGCCGCATTCATTACTGATGTCCACAACCATAAGAACATTAGATATGCATATGACACGTAGTTGATAGCAGACACAAGAAAGAAACTTCAAGAACTCCAACAGAACGTAACAAGTAAAAAGTAAAAAGAAAGAACAAACATGAATTGTTAAAGTACAGTATATATGGTTGTCCTGGGCATGACGTTAAACTGTATCCGGCAGTAAGACCTTTGATCGGGAGATTTTGACGAGCGTGGAACCACCTCTCATCTGCTCCCAGGTCTACCCTAACCCTGGGTGGTAGCAACTTTTAGGGTTACAGCTATGGGCAAATAGTTAAACCCCAAACTGGGGGCATAACACTATGTTAGTATGAAGAAAAATATACTGAAAAAACAAAAAAATATCCTAATATGCGATTATGCTGTTTAATGTCAATTAGGAATTTTGTTTGTTTTTTTTTTTCAGTATATTTTTTTTCATACTGTCGGATCTATATCCATATATTTGCTTACACACTATATTAGTATATAAAGAGATTTTAATATTAAAAATACATTTTTGAAAAAATATTGCTAGAAATGTATTTTTGAAAAAATATTATTAGAAATACATTTTTGAAAAAAAAATAACATCAATACGCTTAACTCGAAAAAACCCCACTTCATAAAATACGTCAAAGAAACCTGATCTACAAACTGAAATCTTACAAGATTACATACAAATCTGTCGTAAAAAAATTGTCGGCATTAAATAACGCATTGAGGTTTTGATATGCCATAAAACAAAATACAGCAAACCAAAAATACATCAATGAAGCCTGATCTACAAACTGATTTCTTACAAGGAATAGATATTTTATTCATACGAACCTATCCTAAAAACATTGTCGTCATTAAATAACACATTGAGGTGTTGATATGCCGTAAGCATACATCAAACCAAACAAAACAGAATGTATGGCTGTAACTGAAATAAATTCCGAAGTCACAAATGAAGCTTTTCAGAAACTAAGCAAAGTATGAAAAGACAGAAACATTTCTCTAGAAACAAAACAAAGACAAATGAAATGTTATGTAATACAGGTCCTCCTATACGGCTCGTGAAAAAATGACATTACACACGAATAAACGACGTGAAACAATATGAATATAGTCCTACAGAATGATGCTGAGGATGCAAGGAAGTGAACATGTTTGCAATGACGAAGTTTTAGAGAAAATGTAAACAAAAACAAAAAGGATGTACATCGAATCAGGAAGAGACAATTGACATTTCTAGGTTCACACAATGAGGAAAATAGGGATTGGAAAATTTCACACGCAGAGGGCATATTGAGGGCATGATGGAAAGCAGTAACATACTGACAAGCTTGTGTAAAGCAGAAAACGAATTAGGAGAGAGAGCAAAAATGTTATCTAAGCGCTACAAAGCACAAGAGATTGTCGAGATTCATAATTGCGCACGTTCTCAATGGACATGGTAAATGAAGAAAATTCAGTTCAGTGTTGGATGCTAAATAGATTCAACATTATACGTCGAAAAGTCCCGATCAGAATTGATCAATACTTGAGATTAGAAACTTATTAAACAACTATAGTAATTGTTTTTTGTAGACTAAAAGAATTTCTCAGTGCGAACAGAAATTGTTTTTAATGCATCAAGTGATGTTGACCGCCATTATATACTCGTAGCCTTTACAGCAAATCAAGAGATTTTGCGAAGACGAATTATCAAAGACAAAAATGGAAGATTTGTATTTCCTCCGCAAGCCTTTTCCAAACGTTGAACGTTGCTAATCTCTCACTTTTCTAGTATTATTTTCATGACGCATATTCACCTGCATTACATTCTTTGATTCAACCAATCCGGACTTTCAAAGCAAGGACCCGACAGTCCACGTGCACAGACTCAACTAATCATCATTCTCTTCATATCCCAATTCACGCCAAACAAGGCAATAGATCCACTAAGACGCAAAGGGTTACTGAGTATGAGACAATATGAGAGGAGAAAAAAAAATTATTAAGGAGCGAAGACAATAAAAGAACAGCGTTTAAGAAGACAGAAGATAACGATTGGCATTTTATTTTAGCCTTTGAAGCTCAATGCTGACTGGAAAGCAAGGAATCAGAAGAGAGTTCCACAAACGAGACTAGTCGTAAGTTTTATGCTGTTAGCGTAGAACTTACGGTCCCATTCTAGCCACTGGCAAGGAGTAAGTACAACTCAGATGTCTTCTTCTTCTTCTTCAGGAATGATACAGTGTGAAAAGCCTCTGATTACTGCTAGCTTAACCTCTTCAATTACATGATCAAACATAATCTATCCTGAACATAATATGCAAAACTTGCTCCCTCGCAATTGAGACGTTCATATTGAGTAATCCTTTACCACAAGTGGCACATAGGCCTTGCGTTCTGTGAACAATAGTATAAAAAGTTATGTACCCACTAAAACAAAGAATACGAGATGATGAAAAGTATGATTAAATGGCTAAGTTCCATATAATAACAGTGAGATATCTTATGCAACATCATTCAAGACGAGACATGCCTATCAGCTGAAATGTTCGACTGACTTTGAAATAAAAACCTGATCACTTTAAAGGAAAGAAGAATTCTCTTAATTGCTTTTGAAGATTTAGTTTTGAAGGAAGTACAATGGTGTTGTTTAATTAATGAAATAGCTTAGCATTATTCTTAACTAAGATGAAATTTGAAGAGCCATCATTTCATTGGCATATTAGTAATATTTTAATCTAAAAATTATACGATTTCAATAGAAAAAACAAACTTTTAACAACAATTTAATAAGAATTCATATTGATACAGTTCGCCTATAGTCGATTCTCACTCGTTGTCCGTCTATTAAACATATAACCCCTTATTTCTTGTTTAGGATTGGGTTTCGAGTTCATTCTAAAATCTTCTCATTCTCTTTCACTCTCAGTAACTCCTTGCGTCTTAGTGACTTTATCACCTTGCTTGGAGTAAAATGATTGAAAAAAATATATCTTGGAAAAGATATTTTCGTATTAGTCGAGACTAAATTCAAAATGGACTAAATGAATACTGTTAATGTTGTAAGCTAGAAAAGGTTACTGAAGTAGAAATAACCAAAACGAAAGTTGGAAATGAAATGGTAGTCTTTATAACATCAACAAAATACAATACTCGCTAACGGCTTGAAGTAGATAAACCACTGCTAGAGGTGCACTACATAGACAGCATATAACGCCTATATTAAACGTATTGATGAGGAATGGGACATACACATCAGTGTTCATAGATATGGAATATAACAGTTACGTAGGCCAATGATTTTAAATCCTTTGTAAAAGTTATATTTTGTTTTGCTACTGTTGTAAACGAGGGAGGGTTACTGTATAAGGAATAACCAAAATGGAGGTTGGAAATGAAATGCTAATCTTTATAACATCAACAAAATACAATACTCGCCAACAGCCTGAAATAGGTAAACCACTGCTAGTGCTTGGCTACTTACGATAATATATACACTAACAATAGTGTCCAACGTATTTATTGAGAATTATTGAGTGTATATAACAGTAAACAATAGTTTTGATTTGAGATTTAATGAAATTGATTTTTTAAAATGCCATGACCATTTTTAGACAAGTAGTTAAGGTCATAACAAAATTAAACTTCAAGTAATAGGAAAGTTGCACTCACAGAGACTTACTCCTTTTTTTTCCCTTTTTTTTTGATGATCTGCAAATGATCTCAGAGTATAATATAGCATTTCTTTTTGTTCTCACTAACCCTGACCAGCCTTTGAAATTGGTGCCTAAAGTTATTGAAATCTGATTTCAGATTAGACAGCCTTTTCAAGTGCAATGCTACGTAGACATAAATGAGCATGTTCGCCATCTTGCTTTTAATCGAGGTCAAAAAGATGCGAAATCAGCTCCAGACATTTGTACTGTGTACAGAGATAAAATGCTTCAAAATATCCAACCGGCCAATGCTAAGTTGTGTGTTGAACAAATGAACGGGCTCAAAGCGGCAATTCGACTGATCGGCGATACAATATAATTATTCGACATAACAATGCTCGCCACAAGATCACCAACATGACCAAACATGTAATTAAAGAGCACGTTTGGGAAGTTCTAACACACCCAATAGATTCTCTTGTTTCAGCCCCTTCAGGGTACCATTGATCATTTTTTCCATCCGAGAAACGCTACTTTTTGGAAGGATGCTTTGCCGATTATTATAATTTTAATCTATTCATATCTTGGGACAACTGTTATCTATCTATCTAAATTATTCAGTGTCTTTATGGATTCAAACTTTTCTTTCAGGCGAGTAATTGTTGATAGAGCAAAAGGATCCTGTTTTAAATTAATCCTTATTTCCCAAGTCCACATCGTTGTTGCTGCACTATTATGAATCATGTATTATGGATAGTCTGTGAATAATTTGATCAAACGTGCAACGTTGTTTATAAAACAAAATGGAGGAACAATTGTATTTGTTTGTAATTTCATAAACCCCAATTCATATACATTTGTTTCAAAATAAATGTTGTTTACACAATTGTTTACTTTGTTTTGTGAGAGTTTTAAAACTTGCGTTCATTCAAATTTTCTCTCTATTTACAAAAGCTTTTCTAATAAAATCCTTGGTAGTAAATCAAATTTATTGGCGTCTGTTATCATTTTTATTTTTAAACCTTGTTTTCTGTCTTTTTTAAAGACAGCTTCATTCCTATTCGTATCTTGCCACGTTTTTGTAAATATTTACTTAAGTCTGTTCAACCCTTTCAAGATTTCGTATATTCTCTTCAAGCATTGACTCACATTCAGTCAGTTATGTAAGATGCGTGATACACACTTAGGCGATCATGTATCGAAAGATACATGACCTATCCTCCGTGTTATTCTTGATACGTTTCAGTATGTGATTTGGGGTTTCCGCTTGTGCCGCTTGCATATAGATTCTACACAAATTATGCAAACAGCACCTTTTCGTATTCATAAATTTAACTGTCACCCTTATAGCTATGGATTACTAACACTTTTTCACGTACCTTAATGTTTAACATCACGTAAATTAACATTGTATGTTTATTTCGATATTTTCCCGCTTTTTTTTCGATTAGTACACGCTTTTTTTGTGATATCGTAAAATAAATAATATTGCTCTGCTGTGAATTGAGCCTTCTTTTAAATTCAATGTTATTCTCATCGTATATATATATATATATATATATATATATATATATATATATATATATATATATATGTGTGTGTGTGTGTGTGTGCAAAATATATTTGTGTCGATAAATTTATACCAAATATATAATGTTTTTTTTTGTTTATTCAACCTTGATAACAAAAAATAAACACACTCTCTGGCTTCGACGCAAGACGTTTATCAATGGGACTTTGAAAATTGAAAAGATCTTTATATCTTTGGTACGAATAACAAATACAGGATATAAATGAATAATAATCCTATCTTAACAAATCCGCTGAGTATATTGCCTGTGCAAAAGATTTCCTACTGAAGCGATAATGGGATATTTCTTGACCAACAAAACAATGTGCGAAGAAGCCTTATCATGCAAGAATTAATTTACGACTTTCTTCTGTATATTGGCATTAATTTATTCGCTTCTAACGATGATTTGTCGAAGATGGTGATTTTGATTGGGGTAAAATTTCACCTTCTTCAACGCGGGTGTGTGGTTAGCTAAGCTACTAGCAATTATTAATGTTGTGATTTCGATTCCTGTTGAATGTTACCATACAAATATCGACTTGTAATAATCCCACAACGATTGAAATGTAGTAAATTTAATCAACCTGATTCTGCAAATATTGATATGAAAACGCTTTTCATATCCAATCAAATCCCCAGCGGCTAATTAGTTGTTTTAGATAGTGTAACCTGAATTTTCGCTTCCGTAAATTGGCTTTTCATTCTTCGTTTCCAATGACCAAATGTCGAAGTTGATGATTACTTGGGTAGAGTAAACTTTCACCCTTCTCTACCGGGACCTCAAGGAGGGCTAAATATTTTTGATGCTACTCACACAGTTATTTCATTGGGAGTTCGGTTCTGACTGGACGTCACCATATGAATCCCCCCCATGAGGATTGAAATATATTAAAATCATTCAGCCTGATTCTTCAAATATTAATACATATACATGCCTAATCAAATCCATAGTGACATGGGCTGAATTTACTCTCCTGTTGATTGAAGTTTCATTCTTCCTTTCCAATCGTCAGAAGTCGAAGTTGTTGACTGTAATTGATTGCAGTAAAATATCACAATGTCACTTGGCAACTCGACGTGAGCTAAACTTTTAGAGTTGATACTGACAAGTATTAGTGAATACTGAGTTCAGTTCCAGCTGGATCTCACAATACGATTCTGAAATAACTGGAGAAAAGATTAAAATATATTAAAATCAAGAAAACTAAGTAAGCTTCGTAAAATACATCTGTGGCACCATTTACCAAGGCAAAAAGAAAAGAAAGGAAAGAGAGGAAGGAAAGAAAGGAAAAGAGAGGCGAGACCCAAACGTGGATGATAAGTAGGACACCCACGACAATGGATAAGGATATTTTGATAAGTAACAAATGGCGGATAGTGTCATTACAATGGCAGGGAAATTCTGAGTGGATGAGGGAATCGTTGTGTTCTGGCGACGAGTTGTGTTATCGGGGATACATAAACAAACCGCTAATGCGGGAAAACATCTGATTAAGCAAACCACAGACCGACAAGCCAAAGAAAAATCCAATTGAAAATGTTATTTTGATAATTGACAAAAAACAGGTGAACTACAGGGCTTTGGATAGATATGAAAAATTAATTGTGTCAAAGCCGCACATGAAGTAACGGCTGACCGTTTTTCTTTTGACAAGACATCTTTAGCTGCGATAATAAAACTATGTTATCAGAAATGTGCACCAAAGAATGACTGGAACCATGGAAATGATTTTTTTTTTCTTTTTTTTTTTTTTTGAGGCGACGGACGATTGTGTTGTGTCAAATAGTCCACCCATCCTGATAATTAGCGATAATCTGACTGAGGAAGTCCAGGTGAGAACAAGAATTATGACCACCACCGATCGCATTGTTCTATTTGCGGCCAGAGAAAATGAGAACTGCGATTAAAAGAAAGAAAAGGAAAAGAAAAAGATAATTTTTTTTTTTTTTTTTTAAGCAAGATATTTTTTCCCTGAAACAAAGCCCGCGGGATCGCACACGCCAGGCTGGATATCATTGGCCGAGTGGTGATCACGTGACACAAGGAGGAAGCATTCGCCGCCCACCTAGAGGATGGGTATGAGAGGTTACTACGAAGAAGTGGGGAGGGCAGTTCACGCCCCTCTGAAGTATGGTGAGAAGGTGGGAGTAAGAGAAGGCTCCCAAAATGGAAAAAAAGTGGAAAATTCTAACCAAAAATAAAAAGAAGTTGATATGTATTTAGAATTATCGAGGA
Organism: Acanthosepion pharaonis; assembly: GCA_903632075.3. Lineage (NCBI taxonomy): Eukaryota > Metazoa > Mollusca > Cephalopoda > Sepiida > Sepiidae > Acanthosepion > Acanthosepion pharaonis. Next base: position 1,391,323 of record CAHIKZ030000391.1, read on the forward strand.
ACCTCCGACGCCGAGAAACCCACCCCGGTTTTGGGCGATGTCCATATAAGCAGGGTCGCAGCGAGCAGAAATCAGTTCCAGAGTTGAGTTCGGGAGAGACAGTTCCCAGATTCAGTCTCCAGTGCTCAGTTGAAGCAAGCCTCGCATCGGCTGACCAAGATTCGCGCAATTTCCGAACTCTTCTTCAATCCAAGAACAATTTATTTTGAAGAGCGACTTAGATCCATGCCACCAAAATAAGTTTTTTGACTTTCGCCTGAACACACACCAAAAACCAATTTCTTAAAGAGCAAACAACTTGAAGTGTTAACACTCGCCTAACGGAAAACAACGTGTCACAATCCATAGAACGGGTCGGGAGATAGACGCAGTCCTATGTATCCAACAACTAGACATAAATTTTGTTATCCTTTTTTTGATACCTTGAACTTTTGAGTTATCATTTTATTTTCTTTTATGCATATTTGTGTGATATCACCGCCGTTTGAACTCAATTTGCATTACGGTCCCAACGACTGATTGATTTCGTCTGCCTAAGATCAATTCACAACGTGGGTAGGCAGACTGGAGATCAACGCAGTTACTTTGGTAACCAGACGTTGGAAGCGAGTTGGGAACGACGAGGCTGATATCGAATCTAACCAGATTCCCATCCGAATCACCAAAAGGTTAGAACGTCACATTTGGGTGCCGTGACCGATACCAAGCCAGTTGGTCGTAACAGGACGGGACAACACGACTGACACAAACAGGCGGACATCACGTTTGGAGCGGCGACACCCGAACGAAGCAGCGAGGAGCGAGCGAAGGCTGTGTTCAGGGACGTCACACATCTATTGGATGCTTTAGTACATATCATCAGTGATGTTTCAAGCCGAGGTTCATTAGCGGTTTCGGGTCTTTCAACATCATACCACTTCTCCACGGTGACCGATACTGATCGGGTATCATCTTGTATACCTTCCGTTAGCTACAATTGTTTTCCATCTTCCACCGTGCACACCATGTGACTCTTCTTGGCAATTTATTGTCCAATCCCGGGTGACTTCCGGTTCACCAGCAGCGTGCGCTCTTCCATAAAAAAGGAAGGAAATACAGCCACAATTTCTATCTGATCAGCAATATGGCGGCATGCTTGGTTTGAAGTGGTAACTACAGGTTTGATTACACCCCCACCCGAGAAATACACACACACACACACAGGGAGAGAGAGAGAGAGAGAGAGAGAGAGAGAGAGAGAAACGCATTCAAACATCATTGTACTTACACTCATTTCCATTAATGTTAATTAGGCAAATATTAATATAAAACGCCTTACATGTAAAATTAAACCCACAATGGTTAATTGAAAGGTTGCTTTTACTTTTGATGTTGAGGCAGTCCTGGATCGAATCAGTTCTCATATCCCGGCTTGTAAATAAAATATTCATATGGAGCCGATTCTCTAAGGTATTTTTTTTTAGATTCCTTGTTATCCTTTTTGTTATGTCCGGTAAGACTTGTTTTACTGAAATTTTTTTTTTCCACTAAATGAATTCGAATCTTCGTCGCCACTTGTTATGGTCCGGTTCCTTGTACCACGGTGATAGCCCAAGGTAGAATCAATAAAGAAGAACTCGAACACAGGTATGGAATAACAACAGGAATATATACAGAGAAGTAGAAAGAGTTAGTACGAACAATCAGGTTTAGTAGAGAGAACAATGTAGTCTCGACCAGTATCACTATTGCAACGTCTTGCAGTAATTGTCTGAACGCGACTCTGTTTCGGACTGCCTCTGACTCGACTCTTGACTCGACTTGAACTACTGACTATATTCAGTCACCTCCCCCCCCACGAGGGTGTCATGTGGCACAAGGCCTTTTTAACGTGGGCATTCCGAGCCCGTGGGCTCGGCCAAAAATATGCCCACTGAACCCGTTAAACGGGTTCAGGGCCGGTCTACCTCCCCGAAAGAGACTCCGCCCTTCGGCGTAGCCTCCTTCGAGTCCCTCTCCGTCCGTAGACAGAGAGGTGAACCGAACAGTCGCTCAAGATTTGAGCGAGTGACTCCTCCTACTCCTGAGGCGCAGTATTTATTAAGTATGAAATAGTCCATTATTATTATTATGGGTAAAATCCCATAACACTTTTATTATTAGTATTAATGTATTAACTGGTGGTGCCGCAAGAGACTATTAGGCTTTAAATTAACCCATGACCTCAAGTTGAACTCCTATATACAACCATCGTTAAAGATGACATCGTGAGTTCCTATTGAACGGCTTTTTTTCCCGCCAATCACTGCTCTCTCGAAAAAGGATGTTTCTGCGAACACTGCAATCTTAACTTGTTCATGTTTAGGTCCAACCGTTATCTTCCCATCTTATTTTTATAAACTGTTCCTTAACGTAATCTACGAGTGGTGTCCTGGACCTAGTACAGGGCGAACGTTACTGTAAAATATATTACCTCAATTGCTGGGTGTTGTCACCGTGTTATAGCGTTGCGTGGTTTGAACTTTGACACACGACACGTAGTACCTAGAAACAGCACCATAGGACTTATCAAACATTTGTCTCTTACAACTGTTGCAGTTTCGTTTACCTAGAAAGAGCACAAGGTAAAGTATCATATATCTATCTTCTATACCAGCAATTCTTTTCTTATTACAGGATAAATCAACATAGAATACTTTATTTTTTCAGTTATATATTAAGCTTTTAATTTTCACAAAATGGACGCTGTTAATTTCTGCACACGTACTATATATTACATACATACATACATGTATCTTTTTTCTCTGTCCCTTCAGGATATTGGCGATAATGACCCTCCACAATTTCCTCTCATTTTACCTTTATTCAATCTTACGTGATAGGTCATCCGTTGTTCTAGTCTGCTTCTCTATCATTTAATCTGTACTGTGATTGTCAGATTTTTCAATTCCTCTTTCCTCATCATGTTCCCTAGAAATTTAAAACGTCTCTTCCTGATGTTAAGTATAATTGTATTTTTTGTTTCCATTTTCATTAAAACTTCGCCGTTGCTCATATATTTGGTGTATCGTATCCTAAACGTCCTTCTGTAGAATCATATTTCTGTTGTTTCAAGATCTTCTTCTTTCTGGGAAGAAACTGTTGAAAATTGACTGCTGTATTTTGGAGGAATTATATTACGTAAGCATTCAGTATTCTTTTCTCAGTTTCTAACAAATTTTTTCTGTTTCTTAATACTTTGCTAAGTATAAGACGTCTTTTGCTATTCCAATGCGCCTTTGAATTTCAGTGTTGAACTTTCTGTTCTCCTCCAAAAACACTTACTAGATATAAAAAAAAATTGTATGCGTTTGATTTTGGGATTTTCATTTTGTAATTAGCATGTAGGGCTGTCCCTCTTTCTAACAACCATACATTCCGTACAATTTTTGAAAAAAAAATGATTTGTTTTTTTATAGACTACTTCCGATGGTCTCAATCATTACAACGAAATAACTATTGCCAATATGGCAGACGAGTATTTGTACGCTATACACTCGTACTTGATTCATGTGACATTTTAAATTCTAATACACACTATCGATCAAAATTTAGAGACCACACTGAATATTTTCTAAGTTCATAAAAAAAGGCTAAAGTTGGATAAATACATTCACCTATTGTGTATATATGCAAGCTCTTATATGAAATTCGAACAATTTTTTCTATAAGCATTATAAATTTATTTGCATAAGCTTTGAAAATCTTTTTACAACCTGATACCCTTTCTGAACTGTAGAGCAGAACTTTATAAATAATTCAACTCCACTGTTTGGTAGAGGTTCATTTCCGTCTAGATTAATGTGAGATTGAAATTCATATTCATAAACCGTTAAAATGCCAAGAACTAAACAGATTACTTTTTACAAAAAAGATCACACGTGGAAATTCTTTCTATAGAATGGTATTCCGGACGTTAGATTGCTAAAAATTAAAAAAAAATTTCCCCAAAATGAAGTTATTGCCTGCAGTGACATGCAGAAGCCGGTGAAAATGTTAACAGAAAAAGATCTGTGAGGCCCAGAGTAACATATATTGCGGAGGATAGTCACTTGAAACATAGAAACAAAATTTCTTTAAAGACATGACACTTGATTCATATTTTTTACGTTTAGAGGAAAAACATCAATGTGGTTTCAAACTTTGGTTGTTAGTGCATCGTATAAATTATGTTATGTGTATAATTCTTTTGGTTTTGATTCATAGTAACTTTAATGCAGATTTGTAGAATATTATCTTTAATCTCAAGTTGAAGTTACGAGTTAAATCCCATAATTTCACACTTGAAATTTCTTGTTGAAACCGTAAGTATCATTCCAATAGACTCCTTCTCCCATACTTCTCGTATGTGAAATTCTCTTCATTCTTTCCAATCTACTAGCAGACTCAAGGAGGCACAGTGGAGTAATGAATAGCGGCTCGAATTGAGAAATCCGCGGGCCGTGTTCGAATTCCAGTCGAATTGATCACATTCACTTACGTGGTAGTAACCTTTGGAAAGGTATGAATCCTCTTCTTCTTCCCACACCTGTGGGTAAATACAGGACAGTAAATGGTCTACCGCAGAAAGAAATGGTAACCTGAGTGTTGGAGGGGCGCTACTAAACTAACTAATGTCTAGTTTACTTTGTCTTCATATTTTGGGGTTCATTCCCTCCCCTTTCATTTTTTTCGTCATAGAATTTTATATATAATAACTTATTATCATTAAATTTTTATGGCACGGGGCGCGTTTTGTAGCCCACCACCTTTGAGATGATGCGGCATTATGGTGTATGGAGGATTGATTGGTGACGGACGAGTTTTTGTGGTGAATGGACAAATTGTAATGAGTGAATGGGTCGTTAAGTGTTGACCATCCTCAACCTCTCCTCCATTTAGGCCTTGTGCCATAATTGTGTATTTTTATACATAATAAATAAAGAAATGGCAACCTAAAAATCTGTTCGTCAGCCGTGTATTGAAAGATACATCATCGCCTAAGCGTGTATCACCATTAAACCTTCAATGTAATCGTCGATATCTGGCTTCTGGAATCTTATACTTTTATTGTCTTCAATTGTTTGGTTAAAATGATTAAAAATATCCATTTCTTTTTTTTTGTATGAGGATCTATATTTCTCCGAATTGCAAGTCTTGATAAGTGGAAAGTTTATCTACGAGAGAGTGTAGTAAATGTGTGACCAATGTAACAATTTAAAGTTGTCTTTTATTATTTTCCTTACAGTGAAGTAAACTGAAAAATCCAGTAAAAAATTAAAAAAATAAATAATCTTTTCGTTCGAATTTAATTTATAATATATATATATATATATATATATATATATATATATATATATATATATATAACAACACATGCAGATCTATAAACAACTTCCTTGCTGCACATATATGCCAGTAATAAAATTATAAATAATTGCAGGAAAAAATGAAATACTTGATCAAATTATCATTCATCAATTAACGTCTTCACTCAAATCATGAGTAGACAGAATTTAGTGTCGTCGATACTAATTTTACTAATATGAGTACTACTTGAAATTGACAAACTTACGCGTCGTAAATTGGTTCCGACAACCTCAAAGATGTTACATGTCTATATATTTGCTTCCGGTCAAATTAACAAGCACTTAGCTTAAAGACATGTTGATATAATTAGTTATCGTATCAAAAAAGATGTTCCTTGTCTGAAGAACCGGAAATATATGTGAGTGCTTTTGCGTGTATGTGTGTACGTGTCTGTGTCTGCTAGCCAGCCATATTAGCTACATTCACAGAGTTAAACAATTTGATATCATTTTTTTTAATACAAGTAGAGTCTTTAAAAGACTAAAAGCATGAGACATATAAAATTTCTTATCAGCAACAGTGGCACTAAATTTTCCACGCCATTGACTTTAGTATAGACGTTCGGTAAATGGATTTCTATAAAATTAAAGGAAATTATCAGTGACATTTTAAAATATTGTCATTGGCTGAAACATATTAACACTTACGGATGAAAGATAGGTGAAGATTGATTTATTACTTATTTGCAATGAGTCGATTTTACAAAGGATTTATGGATTTTTATCTTCGGGCTTGGGGGTGTCTTTAACATTTTAAACGATCGTATGCTGCAGATATCTTGACTTGATTAAGAAAGAGTTCAAAAATATTTCTGATTTTTTCTCATCTCGTCAAAATATGTGAAGTACCGCTGACAAGAAATTTCCATGAACCACGTAGTTCCTAAAAATTCAATGATGATATTTAGTTGGCAGATTACAAGGCAAATTTCCAGCAAAATTAAATTTTTATTTGAAATTTCCATATATGCGGGGTACGATGGATAATTAGCCGCCATTTTATATTTTTAATTTCTCGCATGCGCATTATATGTTTTTGATTTTGATCAATGTACAGTATAGAAGAGTCAGCCGGGCACTGTCTGTAAGAAAAGTATCGGAATGATGTAATTTACTACGCCAGAAATTTGGAAACGGCATGCTGTACTGCTTGGCATTCGCACTGGAAGCTCCAATACGATCATTTCATTGTGTTTGGTTGTCAATCTGAGGACTGTGAAGAGGATTCGGAGAAAGTTAGATGAGTTTAATGGTGATTATAAAAGTGACTTGAGTGATCGGTAGTGATGGTCCTGGTTAAGTACTTAGACATGTATCTTTGTGTCTATAAGTAATAGTTTTGTGTTTGTAGTACCTACTACAAGCCTACTACGTATACACATAAACACACATGTATAAATACTTAATCGCGACCAAACAAAAAAAAAATAACCAGGCGACAAAAAGAAGAAAGAAAAACTAGATAACACAAAACTCACCAAAAACACACACATAACAAGCTCATAAAGGAATATACACACACAGATATCAGCAACCACTGACAAAAAACAGCACACACACACACTCACACACGCGCACGCGCGCGCACACACACACACAAGCACAGGCAACTAAATACAAATATACACATAAGCATAGACACCTAACCATCACTTAAAACTAAGAAAATATCAAGCGGTCATATACACTGACATAGTAAAAAAAAGGTCAGCTCAACACTATAAAAAGAGGTCAATCCTATATAAAACAATTAATCGAGCATATACATAAACATGGTCAAAAGAAGTCAGCACAGTACAGGGCTAACAATCACCAAGAAACCTTACTCCACTTAAGAAACAGCAAAAACAACAGAGTGAAAAACAGATAACACCCATTAAGTTAAAAAAAAATCACACAATGACACAAAGATATCAAATTACATCAAACTATACTATATGCAGCAGCAGCAGCAGTATATTAAGTTCGGTGTATTATAATATGCCCCGAACTTAATACACTACTGGCTTAACTTGTTGAACTCTCTGCTTTCGGTCGGAGAGGAACTTGGACGACGTTATGCCTGCCGGTAGTCTCGTCTAGGAAAAGTGCGCAGTAACCCGACCGCGTGTATGAGGAATCTACTAGGAATATTTGCCCGAGGGTACAAAGTCAAAATAGCCCCACGTTAAAAACCGGCTTTGTGCCACATCCCGCCTTTTAGGGAGGTCTCGGTTAAATGCCGAGAAGTCAATAACCCTGAAGAGTGAAGGCATTACAACAATGCGCTCACAAAAATTGGAAATCGGCATGACTGAAATAACACCAGTCAGTAAAGTGACAATTTCTCCATATAAATTCTATTAACGCTCTATCCTTACCTTTTGATATCGAGCACTAAACCTGCCTACCTAGAATGCCTTTCCACCATTAAACTACGGAAAAGAACCAGCAATTCTGAGAGATTAATAATATTGTGTGTTCCAATAACTTGGACCAATTTTAAATGTGAATTAAGTTTAAGCGTCTAATGAATTTTTTTTCTTTTTCAGATTTAACGACTTAACGACTTGGCAGTTTCAATAATGAAAAGATTAACAATCAAGCAACGTGTTAAAGTTATCGAAACCTATTACGAAAATGGACGTACAAACTTCGCGATTTTTTGGTCAACATAATCGACTAACCGAAAGTGCAGTTGGAAAAATTGTTCGTAAATTCAAACAAAGTGTGTCGGTGACATATGTGAGGACACCATTGCGTGCTCGTTTATGCTGTTCAGCTGAAAACATTGCTGCAGTGCACGAGAATGTGGCCGAAAATCCAGACACCTCTATTCGTTATCGCGCGCAGGAATTGAACCTTTCTACAACAACGTTACATCGATGTTTGACAAAAGATTTATCTCTACACACTTGGAAAATCCGATTGACACAAGAACTGAAAAATGCTGATCACTTGAACCGCCACACATTTGTTATTTGGATGTACGGCAAAGAAAAGCCGATGAAGATATTTCGCAAAAAATTCTCTTTAATGATAAAGCCCATTTTCATCTGGATGGATTCGGTAATAAGCAGAATTGTCGCATTTGGGCTGATGAAAATTCAAGGAAGACTGTTGAAAAGCCACTGCATCCACAAAAGGTCACTGTTTGGTGTGCATAATTTTGCTAGCGGTATCATGGGACTGTATATTGATGAATTTGAACGTCCATTTTCATAATAGGCTTCGATAACTTTAACACATTTGATTGTTAATCTTTTCATGGTTGTAACTGACAAAGACTTAAGTTGTTAAATCTGACAGAAAAAGAAATCACATTTAAATCGATCCAAGTTATTGGAACACACTTTATATGCGAAAAAATATTTCGTTCCATTCAAAGGTCAATCGTTATTGATTTTCTATATTCTCATAATCTTCTCTTCCTACCACATCCTCTTTCATTATTATCGCACATTTCATTCAGTAACGCTCTAGATTGACCGGCTCTCGAGACATGTATTTTGTTAACTTCAGCATAGAAAAATATGGACAATGTATCAATAATAAATGCTATCGATTTTAATGTTGTATCTTACTCATAATCAGCACAATCATCATCGTCGATTATGTTAACCGAAAAATCGTAAAGTACGCAAAGTGCGCGAAATGCATTTCTGTTTGAACGTCCATTTTTGCAATAGGCTTCAATAACTTTAACACATTGGTTGATTGTTAATCTTTCCATGGCTGTAACTGCCAAAGAGTTAAGTTGTTAAATTTGAAAGAAAAAAAAAAAAAATCATTAGACACTAAAACTTAATTCACATTTAAAATCGGTCCAAGTTATTGGAACACCCAATCTCTCTCTTTTCTCTCTCTCTGTGTATATATATATATATATATATATATATATATATATATATATATATATATATATTCCTCACAGGTAGCATTGTATGTACATCGCGATAATGTGCAATAATATATATATATATATATATATATATATATATATATATATATATATATATATATATATATATATATATATGACTCCTTATTTCATCTAAAGGTTCTGGAGGAACTTTACATCGGTTCCCGGAAGCCTTTTTTGTGCAAACAACGTGAGTGTTTGTTGGGACTCGCTGTCATTTGTCTCTAGTTCCTTTTGCATTTTTTTTTTTTTTTTTTTACAATTCCTTTTATTGTACATTTTTCTGTGTTAATTTTAAATCTCCAGTTGAAGCCTGAAGAGCGGGAGCGAAACTGGTTGCTTCACCCGTTTTTTTTAATATGTCTCGTAATATTAAGTTTTATACTTTTATTTCGATCATATATATATATATATATATATATATATATATATATATATATATATAAAGGGCATAACGAATGCACGGCCGCATTTTTGACAGGTTTGCACCAAAATTTACATGCACATGCTCCATGTTATCGGGAAGGCCAAGACCGATGTTGCATTTCTCAACTCTTCTTGATAATGGAAATAATCTATTTTTTCTTGCTTCTACGACAGTTTTCATGTAGTTTGCGGCCATTTTGTACTGGCCAGAGTGAGAGCCAATAGCTGGCTGCCACGAATAGGCAAGAAGATTCTATTGGCCAGCGTGAGAGCCAACAGCTGACTGACACGAATATTAACTAGCATGCTAGCATGCAAAAAAAAATCGATAGCTGCATTCGTCACAAGTGGGAAAAATTTAAATCTGAATGGCACTTACTCCAATTGGTTCATTCGCTTGCTTAAACTCAACGTTGATTCTGATTCTGCAGAACTGGGTTGGGTGGGGAAAAGTATTTGTTCTTATCATTCTTTTTTCATTCGGTTTTTCCAGTTACGAGTCCTTTTTTTAAAGCTGATCGTTTTGTGTTCATTTTGTTTAGTTCTTTTTTCGTAACAGATTTAATGTTTAGTATAAAGCTTAGAAAAAATTCGCAGTGTCAGATAGGCAAGAAGTAAGGCATGTAGCAACATCAGCACGGCAAAGGGAACTCCTTTAAAGACAAGGAAGGGAAAAATATTTTAAGTCAAGTGATAGCGATTGCTGTATGTGTCGTACGATTTTTGAATCAAGCAATGGGCAACGCCGGGCCATGTTGCTATATATATATATATATATATATATATATATATATATTCTCTCACATACATATATCTCGAAGATATTTTACAGAGTTTGGTATGCTGACCTTTTTCACCAGTTGAAAGTTTAATACATTTCTGTAAAAAAAGATTTTGAACAGATTAAATCTTTCCTATCTAATCGTAAAATGAAAGTTGTCTTGAAGTCTTCTAGCTCTTTTTATTTATTTATTTGTCCCCCACATTTCTCTCTTTGGCCTTCCTTATATCATTAGTTTTTAACTTGGTACCTCTGCTGATGACATCATCAGATACTCTTGTCTGTTCGGTTCGATAAAGTCATATTGGCAGCTTACATAAAAAATGACCTACATTTTCTAATTAACTGATGCAAGTAAAGGGTTGTTACTGTTAAGGCTTCCAGGATGAAAATGCTGTAATTTAATTGTCTGAGAAAACATTTTTTTCCTTCCATCAGCATCACTAATTTGCAATTCCAGAAGTCTGACAAATTACCTTTTCCGGGTTAACGTTTTTTTGCTTACATGAAGTTAAAAGATGATATTGTATCAAGTGTTCTCTTTTTGTATAGGAATGTTTGTTCACTCTGACGTATCAGACAATCTTTCTGGCCGGAAATCTGTCTTTCACTTTCTACCATGCTTTGGATATTACTGCAATGTCTGGTCTGTTGGTTCTGCTATGAATTTAGAGAATCCGGGTAAATTCCAAAGAAAAATCCGCAATGTTATCGGTCATAACCTGGCATCACGGTTTCAGTCATTTTCCAACGCCGTAATGTAGTTTCCCTGTGGTTTTCTATAAATATTTTCATTATAATTTTTTCTCGGGAACTTTCCTCTTAGGTATCTCGATTTCATTACCAGGCAGTACCAGACTGGCAGCAAGGTCTCACCCTTTTGCAATTGAAATGGCTAGATACAATTTTCTTCTCTGGTACTTCCGACTCTCGACTTCTTGCTTTCCACTCAACTACGATCTTGAAAAATTAAATGCAATGTTAATCGTTAACATGTCTCCTTAATTCCTGGTTTTTATTGTTCAATCTCCTTAATAGATTTCTATTCAATCTCACACAGTGACTACTTGCGTCTTAGTATATTTATTGTCTTGATTTGGGTAAACATTTATTATTATTATTATTATTATTATTATTATTATTATTATTATTATATTTCCTTTTGTTTCTGGTGTGTACTCATTTCTTTCCGGTTCCCGAAACGAGACCTAAGGCCAGAAATGGCACCATGACATTTTCCACTGTGCAGTTTTGAAAAAAGTCCCACATATCTTGCATAGATAAAACCCTACGTAAGGTGTGGTCTGTAATTGTGAGTACATTTTTTGCATTTCTTTAAGGCATGGGCTGCCAGGTATTCCTTCAATGATTGTTATTATTACTATTATTATTATTATTATTAATATTATTATTATTATTATGATTTCAGTATTAGTTTTTTTACATATATAACAGTACTCTACTTTACCTATGTTAAAAGGGAGCTTCTTTTATCATTTTGTAGTTACCCAATTACAACCTGCTTTATATTAAGCATTTTTTTTTCTAAATGAGCATTTGTTTAGTTTGTCGGTTGCCGAGGGAGTGAGTGTAGTTAAAAAATAGAGGTTTCAAGGGAAAAAAACCGTCATTTTGACATTCCGATATTTTGGGAGTCACGATGGTCCAAGTTTGTACAAATGCCTTCAAAGGCAGCGTCTACAATAAACAAGTGTCTATTTAGAAAAAAAAAAAAAAAAAAAAAGAATTACTAATCATCAATCAGTCTGTAAATATTTCCCTAAATAAAAAAGCTCTTATAAGAATTAAATTTATTCTTGATAATTTTTTTGTTTTTGCTCACTTTTAAATACATGCATTTTTATTCCACGCAGAATAAATTGATTCATTTTGAGGATCTTGTCAGCCTGTTTAACTGAAAGCATCGGCACAGTAATCCAGATGCAAAAACAATCCAATAAACACTCGTTCTTTCATTAAGGCTCAAGGCAGTGAAAACTGTTCAATTATTTCTGTCAAGAGTTTGTTCTTCATAGGACCTTATTGGCTGACCCGGTGTCATTTTTTTCCCATGGGTAACGCTTTCTACTTGGAAACAACAATTCTACTTGGAGTGTCCCACTACACATTGAGAATCTTGCCAAATGTGCAAGCAATTCAACAACTTTTTCCGTAACTTCGTTGTTATCTGGGAAATATTTCTATTCGAATTTCAATATTTTCTCGAGACAGTGCATGTAAAATGTATTGACTTCATAAAAATTATTTTCGAACCAAACAGTATTAATTTACATATACCGTACGTTACAGCAAAATTGTCGAAATCGTGTACAAGCAAAAATGACCAATTACTAGATTAAGATTTGAAACTTTGTATCTTACAAATGATTAAAGATATCTTACTGGGATTCTCCGAGGTTTTTATAAAACTATTGGACTATAATGTATAATAATTCTCAATGCTTAACAGACAAATTGTGATGGAATCGATCATAAACGAAAATGGCATGTTCATCATAGCTACAAATCAACTCATGAAGGATTGAAGTTAAATACGTATATTGTTGTGATGTTCTCCCTTTAATGCGTATATGTTGGACTCTTCCGCCTACTATAAGATTAGTAGGAGAGAAGGACTTGGGGGAACAGTCGAATAGATTGAACGCTGGGTCAACCGACACACTCTCACTAGTCGTGTAATAATCTTCTGTTGTACTTACTGTTTTATATATGATATATCTGCAACACTGGTTTTGTTATTTCTTTAACCATTTACTTGGTCACACACACACACACACACACACACACACACACACACACACACACACACACACATATATATATATATATATATATATATATATTCCGGGATCATTTTCCGAATAATTCATGATGCTCTTCGCCCTCTCCTAACTTTCTGTATTTGAGTAACAAGTTGTTTCACAAATTTCACGTACGATTTCCTAGTCTTTTTTCACAGCTCATGAAACTCCTCTCTCATATGCCAAATGTCTTATGGAGTTGGATCTTTTCTAATTGATCTCTTTAGCTATAAGCTAAAATGATAACCCCTCTTCTTGTTGTGAGCTTCTGATCTAATTTCCCTCCCTACTGTTCCCTATTTTAAAACTTATTCGCCGTTCTCTTGATAGCTCTTGAATGGACCTTGAAGATGGAAGTCACAGTATGAATGTTGCTACCAATACTGAAGGCCTGAATAATATTTTCTCTCTCAGCATTGCTCATGTGGGAAAACAGTAAGACTGATACAAAACAATTTTAACCTGTTTTCTTTCTAGATGAATTTCTCAAAGGGTCTTCAGTGATTCTTAAAAGAAATGGTGTCTAGATGACTAATCGTCTTATCTGATGACCTAGAAAAGGGAAACTCAGTTAATTTATTGGTTGTTTAGATGTTAAATATCTTTTGGGATGGGCAATTCTGCTGTTACACGATTTGGACAATTTTGCCGTTACAACTATTAAATAGAAGATTCCCTTCGTCATGTGCGCTCAACTCATCTGCTGAGCGGTATGACAAGATGGAACCAGCTTTCAGAAGTTGACTTTCAGAGACGGGTATAAACTCTCCCAAAGGCAACATTTTAACTCTGATGGAAACCGGAACTAAGTCTAAATTTTCGTGTAGCTTTTTGATTCTAGTATTAACTGAACCTAGATCTACTGTTTTGATTTTAGTGTTCACCGGACCTATTTTTACACTTTTGACTCTAGTGTAAGCCGGACTTACGGATATTGTTTTCACTCTACTGTAAAAGGTTCAGGTTAGGTTTACCTTGTTGAGTTTAATGCAAACCCGTTCTGGGCAACTTTTTGAAAACTAGTGTAACACAAACTTCCATCTATTTTTCATTTGTACTGTGAAAACGGGGTACTGTACAATTTCCTTAATCTGATGTAAACTAAGCAATTCTTTACGGTTTTGATTTTAGTGCAGATCGGAAATATGTATATTTGTTGGATTCAAATAAAAATCAGACTATTCTTTTTTTTTATTCTAGTGTAGACAGAATTGTAATCTAATTTTTATTCGTAGCGTAAAGTCAGTCCTATTTCTAATTTTTACATTTCAGTATAAAAAGGATTCATTTCTACCTACTATAAATCGGATTTTTTTCCAATGTAGTCTAAAACCGTACTTACGTCTTATTTTTTACTCAAGTATTAAGCAGACTGATGTCTATCGTTTTATCTATTGTAAATGGACCCATGTCTACCTATCTCTAAGTTAATTTGTTTAACTCAATAATACATAAGCAACAAGTGTTTTTTCTTCTATCGCTAACCACCGACAAAAATGGACGATAGGTATGTATGTATTGTGCGAAGAAAATCTATAATTAATACCAGATGTTTATAAAACTTTTAATACAGGTGTTTGTTTTATAAATCAGTAGTTATTTTTTTTTTGTTATAAATTCATAATTAATACGGAAATTTATTTAATTTTACTTATTACTTTCGGTTATATCAGTGGACATTTATGGTTTAAATTACTCAATCGGATCTGATTTCACTTCTGAACTAAAAGGTATTTATTTGCACACCAGGAGATACAAAATCCCACCGAACAGACTTTCGACATGGAGACGTTACAAAATTACCAACCTCATATTCCTTCCTGTCGCTTTTACTGCATTGCGAATCATGCATCTACACTGAGTAAATTAGAATATTTAACTGAACCACACATCATGTCCGAAAGTCGATTGGCGACGATTAAGCCCGTCTTGTGGGTGCAGTCGCCATGCACATCAAAGTCCTAGCTGAACGAACAGAAGCCATTTTATATGGTAATTTCCCCCATTCTGTTATTCATAAGCTAAACCGATATAATCAGAGAATGCTTCTCAGCCGCAAATGCATAATGGAAATTGATGAACACTTGCAGATTCTGCATTCCTGTGATGTATAGTGATTTTGTGTAATTTGGAAAGCTTCCTCAAGTTGACATACCCGGGAGCAAGTTTTATAGATAAGAAATCCCAATGCAGGCTTTTGTAAATGAATTGATGCAAACGCTTCAAAGACAGCGATTTGTTGCCTTGAATTCTAACGCGTTCTGCAATATGAAAATAACATATTGAAATTGAAATTTCACAAGATAATTCCGACTAAAATTCATACTAATTTCCGTTTACTTAACATTTAATATCCCAGACTGAATTAAAAAAAATACCTGTTCATTAGAAAAGCGAAGAAGAGAAAATGGCATGTTCATTAAAAGAGATGAGAATTTATTTAGAACTGAACGCATAAGCATAGTAATTCAGGTAAAGAAACAATCTATCAATGAACACTCATTTTCCATTGAGGCTCAAGGCAGTAAAAAACTGTTCAATTCCTTATGTCAAGATTTAACAAACTGACGTAATCAAAGATTTTGTTTTATAAACCGATATTACACAAGCACAGGGCCTTATTGGATGACTCGATGTCAGTTTTTTCACTTGACTTCCTAAGTGAAATCTTCAGTGTCAATTATATGCTTATAACAAAAAATAAATAAATAACTACGAATTTATAAAACCCTTTAGAACAGACTCCAAAGAGGTTGCTTCCCCGGGCGTTGCAATCTTCCCCACCTATGTACTTCTTACTATAGTGGCCCCAGGCCTTGTAAAAAAGAGAACTTCACTATATATATATATATATATATATATATATATATATATATATATATATATATGTGTGTGTATGTGTGTGTGTGTGTGTATGTATTGTAGAGTAGTTTCACAGTGGAGGCTTGTATTTCACTAAGTCGGTCCTAAAAAGGTTCGATGTACAAAACGTTAAGAACTTGTTATAATAGTTAATGACGCAGCAATCTAGTTGTGGTGGTTGATACTTTAATGTCTGACATCGACTGACTGACCAGCTCACTGGCGACTGCTACTACTACTACTTATTATATGTGGGAGAGCAATAGAATAGGTGTGTTTCAGTATAACAGTGTATATATATATATATATATATATATATATATATATATATATATAGTGACCCCTCTAGCTATGGTATCACTGGAAGTGTCATGCAGATTTTTAATGAATTTGCTCGGTTTAAAATATCTTAAATTTTCAAGACGTCGGGTGACCGCTCATCTCCATCTCTGTATAGACCCACCAGTCTCTTCAGAAAGATTTTGAGGCTATGATCAACAAGAAACTTGTTGAGCATCTAGTTATATAACAGCCTCTTGAACGACAAGCAATACTGGTTTCGATCGACACGATCCACTGCTGATGCTCTAAATACCAACACTCACAGAATCACTGAGATACTAGACCAAAAATACATTCCAGGGACCATAGAGTTAGATATTTCGAAAATCTTTGATAAGGTGCAGTACAAATGATTGCTGTTTAAGCTCTCTAGCTATGCAGTTAAGACTTCATAACGCGTTAGTCCCTGCAGGTAGTCGTTAACAACCAGTTTTCCGGGGCCATAGCAATCAACCCAGGCGTCCCACAGGGTTTAATTCTCGGACCAAAGCTATGCTTTACTTTACGTAAATGATCTGTGTAAGAGTATCCTCAGATGATTTGTGAATGTCTATGCTGGTGATACAACGATATATGCGTGTGCTTCCAAAACAAATGATAGTCAGAAATTGGTAGCTGATCCCTCATTGGATCTACCTCTAACATCTTAATTTGGGAGAAACTGGTTGGTTAAATTCAATGACTCGAAAAGGAAATTAGTTACTTTCCATCATCACCTATCGAACCCCGAATTACCAACAGACACGATGTATGGATGCTCTCCTGCCGCCGGGACATCCCGTGCCTTGAGCGTCTATTGGGTCTGAAACTCACCGCAGACCTCCACTGGATTTCGGCTACACAATCCACCATTACTGATACATGAAATTAGCAGGTTTATTGTAACGCTCCAGTAATTATCTGACAGCGCGTGCAATCCTTTAACTTTACACGTATCAGATCTGGCCTAGAATAGATTACTGGTGTCATATATTGGCAGGAGTATAGGATGTGTCAAGCCTCTCACTGCTGTATTGCTTATTCCATAGAAAGTGGTAGGACGCAATCCATTCCTTTGTTCCGCTAGTTAGAACGTTCATGACTAGCTCCCTCCATGCCATTCCTTTGGTAAGGATTTCTATTTGAGCAGCGAACCCCAGCTCTGTGGAAAAAGACTCCCAAGAGAATATTACCCCGATCACCACAATCTTCCCCACCTGTCCGCATAAAAAGTGTTTCTTACTCTGTAACCTTTCACATCGAGTGCCCCCAAGCCTTGCACAGAGGGAACATCACTGTATATACATACATACATACATACATACATACGCATACACCCTTGTGCTAATTAACTGAAAGAAAACGAATAATTCCATTATTATTTACTTTTTCCGGATTCATTTTCCAATAAAATATGACCCAGTGCACAAGTCAGTACTTCGTATGTCCATTCTACGAAGTGCTTCCTTGCAGGTTGACTACAGATTCTACATTGGATTAAAATCAGGTGAGTTTCCCAGCCAGTCTGTAGTACTTAGATCTGCTCATTAGTAAGAATTGCCAGTGTATTCCTGCAGTATTACAATTTGCTTACGCTTCGTTGAAGTAACGTCTATTGCATACAAAGACCGTAGGAAAACTAATCGACAATAGTGCCTGTGAAAAATCTGATGCAATCATGGAGGACGAAGTATTTTTCATTATACACCCCGAAAACAGATTCATATTACTGCAGACCACTGCAAATGAACTAATCTGAAGAAAAAATAGAAATCGATTACACCCTGTCATTTCAAGGGGTCTAAATCTGACCGTATGCTGAAAGAAAGGAAACTAAAGCGATTGTTTCAATTAATCTGCATAAAAGGTATATATATATATATATATATATATATATATATATGAAAGAGAACATGAAAGTCAAAATTCAGAGGCAACAGACTGTTTCATGCTAGACGCAATCATCAGGCCACGTGTGTTGATTGCGCCTAGAATGAAACAGCCTGTCGCCTCTGAGAGTTGACTTCAATTGTCACTTTCATATTTCCATATACTCTCTCTCTGATATTGAGCACATTATCCCATAATATAGCACACCTTAGAAATATATTTCTTCATATATATATATATATATATATATATATATATATATATATATATATATATATATATATATATATATTCCGTATATTTTGGCAGCATGTTTCATAAAAACAAGTCTCATTAAACAAAATGGATATTTTATAAAATATAAACATTTCCTAAAATACAAATATAAAATAAAACATCGGGAATAAAATGTCATTTTCTTCCTTGAATTAGTATATTAAGAAACTCCTCTGTAAATAATTCCTATTAAAAATAAGTAGACAATCTCGTGTAAAACATTTAATATATATATATATATATATATATATATATATATATATATATATATATATATATATATATATAAAATAAAGGTTTGTCTGGTTTGTGGGCAAAAATATTCCGGTTTATTGATAGTCTGGACAGAAAATTTTAACATTTTGTGACCGCAAAGGTCAATCCCATCTGCAAAATTTGCATCCACTTGTCGCAGGATTCTTATAGACTGATTTTCCCCGCCCAGAGTTCAGCTTTTTCGCCAGCCATAAAACTTAGATAACCGAACATTTGTAGTCTTTATATAAATACATATGGAGATATTAATTCTTTGTAATATTTTCACACATAAGAGCTAATCATATTTCCTCTGTATCAGGTAAAGTAATCGATAATCCTGGTTTTATCAGCATTTACTTCCCCTCTCACAAGGGTATTTTGAAATTTGAAGAATTTAAGGTGTGTGATCTCATTACGGTTTAAACATATCGTAAGGATACAAAATGCGATTATCTTCCTTTTGGTCAAGATGAAGTCACGTGGGTCACATGGCAGCCACTTAGTGTCGTCACTTCACAGTGACGTAACTGGTCAGTTCTCTAGTCAGCTTCCAGAAGTCAAACCAAGCAGTTGCATTTTTATCCCTGGCCGAGAGGCTAAATCTGTCTCCACCAACACCAGCCAAGTGGTGAATATTACAAGACCTGGCGTTGTTTAAAATATACTTGAATGCATAAACGTAGGTCGTGTTTATAAAAGAATACATGAAAAAATTGTAGTGTTTATACTTTAGACAATAGGTAAATATTGGTCCTGTCTGTACTTGAATCCATAAACATTAACACTATACGTGATTCAATAGATCAACACTGATCATTTCGAAACTAGAATACATAAAAATTGGTACTGTTTATACTTTAGACAATAGGTAAATATTGGGCCTGTCATTACTTGAGTCCATAAACATTAACACTATACTTGTTTCAATATGTCAACACTGATCATTTCGAAACTAGAATACATCAAAATTGGTACTGTTTATATTTGAAACAATAGGTAAATATTGGGCATGTCAATACTTGAATCCATAAACATTGACACTATACTTGATTCAAGAGGTCAACACTGATATTTTCGAAACTAGAATACATAGAAATTGGTACAGTTTATACTTGAGACAATAGGTAAATATTGGGCCTGTCAATACTTGAATACATAAACATTGACAGTGTTTATACTTGAGCCAATAGGTAAACATTGGTCTTGTCTTTATTTGAATTCATTAACATTGGTACTGTATATACTTGAATCAATACCTAAAAATTTGTCTTGTATATTCTTGAAACATTACGCAAGCATTGTTAGCGTTTATAATATTTTGTCTAGTCAAACTTATTCCGCATTTACATTTTAGTCGATTTTTTAATTTCGGTCGAATGCTCGTTGTTTTTTGTTTTTTTGTTCGTAAATATCCACCTGCTAGACGCTGTTTGCTAAGACATCCTTAAAAGGAAGTCTTAACAAACTGTAAGAGATACAGTCTAAGAACTGTAGACACCGCCGACAGGTTAATACAATATAAGGATACATTTCTAATGTGTTTATTGTGTAAATAAGGTTTATGGTAGTGAAGTTTTTGTTTATTTATATATGTGGTCGAATTTATTTATGCAAGTGTCTTTGCCTGTACTTCAATGTAGGTGTGGACATGTTACACTTTATATTGTGCGTTTACGTAAGTGTATTTCTGTTCTTTTCTGTGTTTCTTTACATTTCTTGTAGGAACGTGTATATCTATAAAGAAATCTTAGCCTCTCTGTTGGTTTATCTGTGAGTGAGTGTGTGTATGCCGTTGTGCGCCTATATGTAGTAGTCTCTTCCATTTAGTATCGCAAAAGGTTAAACGTCGTTCTACAGAAGAATGATGAGGATATGATAGACGGAATATGTGAGCAAATACGAAGTTTTAGAGAAAATAAAAAAAATGGAAATATATAATTAACATCATGAAGAGGCAGTTGGAATTTCTTGTCCACATAATGAGGAAAGAAGGCTTGGAGAATTTGATAATCACAGGACATATAGAAAGCAACAACGACAGTGGAAAAGAAAATATAACTTATCCAGCGAGAATAAGTCTGAGGATAGCGGAACAAGGTTTTGGAGAGATAATAAAAATGACATAATTTATTTAAAAATGGGAAGGACAGGAAGATTGTGTAGAAACACTCGCCAACGTCCGGATTGATACAGCACAAAGATGAAGAGTTATTCTTTCAGCATTTCCATATTTTAAGTAGCATCTTCCGGTCTCTAGAGTTGCCATTATCATTATTGAAATATCATCTTCTGTTGTTTCTGTTTACTGTTCAGCTTATTTAGATTTTCGTGCCAAGGATTTTTCCTATATATATATATATATATATATATATATATATATATATATATATATATATCAAAGTGTATGGGGGAACGTACAGTGGGATTGCATCGTTCAAAACATTAATTTAAAAATAGTGCTCAATACACAAAGTAGAGCCGTAAATATTTATCTTATGCAGTGTTACATTAGAACATGCACATATCCACTACGAAATTGTACATTTTTGTTTCAAGGTCCAAAAATGTGAAAACCTTTTTTAAACGTCTCATCAGGTGGGGAATCACGGTGTTACTAAAAACTTTTATTCAGAAATAGAGTTATCAAAGCAAAATCCCCCATTTCCGTTCTTTGGAAATTTTCATAAAATATCTTCTAGAATTTAAATGTAGAGATGGAAGGGAATCAAATTCATTAAGTAGTCGCTGGCGAACGAAAGGCAAGAGAAAAGAGAAAAAAAAGGGAAGGGAAAAGAAAGAAAGAGGCTATGGGAAGAGGATGAGGTGATAAGTGCTAAGAGGAGATAAAATCTGACCATAGAATTTCATTAGATTGTAGAATTTGATTTCAACGGTCTCCTAGGTTGGTTAAATAGGTGTTTCAAGTAAATATAATTTGCAACTAGAGACAGTTAATGTAAAGGTTAGAATATTAGGTATATATATATATATTTTTATCCTTCATATTATTTTGGGATAAAAGAAATAATTGTGGAAGAGAAAAATAATTCGAGTAATATAATTTTTATTTTTATTTTTAGGGAGAAATAGGTGGTAAATTCCATATAAAAATAAAACGCAAAATAAGATTAGAGTAGTACTAACTTTCCATTACTATTAACGTATGTTGGAAAAAAATATACATATATATATATATATATATATATATATATATATATAGATAGATAGATAGATAGATAGATAGATATTGTACATGACTCACTTCACTCTTCAAGGACGAGCTCTCATATATATTTGTTCGTTTTATGTTCTATATTCTTTTCGTATTACAGGTGCTTATATTTTGTATTATACAGAGTGCGATGAATAAATTATCGTCTAAGTTACACAGAAATGAAAATAACACTGACATCTCATTTTAACAGAGATATTTTCCAAAATTACACAAAAAAATATCTTGAAATACTAAAGAGTAAGTTCCTTCAATATAATCAACCATAGCCAGACGACATCAGAATCTCCTGAAAATCTTCTGGAAGGTCTCCTTGTTTAAGTTGGTGAATGCTGCTATAATCTTTGCCTTCGGTTTATCTTTGGTGTTACAAGGAGATTTGTTGGTCTCTCGCTCAATTACAAACCACACATAATAATCAAGCGGTTATAAGTCTGGGGAGTTACGTGGCCAGATTCACGGGTGTTGTCGCAGAATTTGTCTGAGAGTCATGACTGGGTTCTCTTAATTTTGTGGCATGGTGCAGAATCCTGTTGCCAGACAAAGTTTTCCAGCAGCCACCTTATTGCGCCAGGAGAAAAATACCTCATCAAGGCACTTGATATAGACCACCGTGCTGAGTCTGAATCCCTGTGGGATGATAAATAGAGGCATAACGTCGTCATCACTAGTGACCACTCGAAACACATTCGTAATCACCATAAGACATATCCAGATCTTTCCGAATCTTCTGTACTGTCCGCAGATTAGCATCCAAACTATCTGGAATGTTTGTATTGGGGCTACCGGTGTGAATGTTAAGCATTATGTCATGCCGTTTCCAAATTTCATGCGGAGTGAATTGCGCCATGCTGTTCTCACAGACGATGCCCGACTGAACCTAACTATACTCTGCAGTCGACAAACTCAAGAGAAAACAGCGCACATGCGCGAAATTAAAAATATAAAATGGTGACGATTTACTCATCACCTCCATTATGTGTTTATATTTTATGGAATATTATATGTGCTTATGTATCTTATGGAACATTTCAAAGTGGAAGTTTTCCGTCTTGCTGTCTGCTTTGACCTTTCCGTATATCTTCTTTTTTGATTTCTTCTTCAATTTGCAGTTCGAGATCATAGCTCTCCATCGCTTTCTATACTTTGTGTCTCAGTCAGCCTTCTTCTGTTCTCTTTTGTCTTCGATATCGCATCAGAATCTCGAATAATCTATGTCCCCCACTTCTTCATTAGGTGTCCAAGAAATATAAGCTGCTTCTTTCTGATTTTAAGCACCCTTTTCCTTTCCATTTTTCTTTGATTCTTATTCTTTGATTTAAGTTTTGCTTACATGATATTCCCAGCATCTTCCCGTAGAAACAAAACTCCGTTGCCGACAATCTTCGCTCGATCTATGGCGGGAAATGTTTAGCATTCACTTCCATATAAAGCTTAATATTATGTATTAATTCAGCACAATTTCCTTTGTTTCTAACAATTATTTCCCGTTTATTAATATTTTGCTTAGTTTCTGGAAGGCAACTTTCTCTATTCTAATGTAAAAAATTAGATATCATGGAGCAGTTAAACACTCTTTTCTCTGTTTCTGACATATTTTTCCTGTTTCTTAATGCTTTTCTTAGGTTTTGGGAAACCCCTTTCACTATTCCAATCGGGCATTCGGATTTCCGTGTTACATTCTCCGTCCTCTGTTTACACACTTCCAAGATGACTATACCTGGGTAGTTGATTGGTCTTGAAATCTGCAATTATGAGTACAAATCTTGGATCATTTTTTTCTCTTGCTGAGAACCATATGTTTAAGAATACAATATATTTGCTTTTACCAATGCAACCATTGGACATTGCTCAAAATTTTTAACCCCACGAGACAACTGTTTGTTTGTGCTGTGACAAGGTATATATTAAGAAATAAAAAAAACCAGAGTTACAGATATATCATATATTAAACAGTAAGTACAGCAAAGGAGTATTACACGACTAGTGAGTGCGTGTTGGTGGACCAGCGTTCAGTCAACTCGACTTATATTTAACAGCCCCCCACCCATGAGGGATGTATGTGGCACAAGGCTGAATTTACCGTGGGTTCTCCGAGCCCGTAGGCTCGGCCAAAAATATTCTCTTGAACCTGCATAAAAAAGCCTCGTCCGGATTCCACTCTGCTCGAGGCAGAGAGTTCGACAGTTGAACAATCTGGTCGACTGTTACAATTAACAGCCCACCCTCAAGGGATGTATATGGACCAAGGCTGAGTTTAACATAAATATTCCCGTATAAACGAGTTCAGGGCCTGTCTACTTCAACTTCGGCAAAGCCTGGTTCGGGTTACTCTCTGACGAGGCAGAGCGTTCGACAGTTGAATAATGTGGTCGAATATTCCCCGAAGCCTTCTCTCCTGCTAATCTTATAGTAGACGGAAGAGTCCAATATAGACTCTTTAGAGGGAGGATAACACAACAGTTTGTCTATATACTAAGTTATTTTTATAATAATTCCTTCGTGTTTCTTGCCAAAAATTGTTATTTATATAATAGTTACTTCGAATTTTGCTCTAAAATATTATTTATATAATAATTTAATTCATATTTCATATCTAAAATTATTATTTATATAAATGTTCCTTCATATTTTAGGCCAAAAATAACAATGTTGAATTTTTCAAATATGTTTTTTTTTTAATCTAAATACGTTAATCTTTGAAACTTCTACGTGAATTGGCGTCAAGATTTATTGAACTCTTAATTAATTAAACACTACATCATTTGGAAATAAATCACTTTTTTGTTTTCTTTTAATACAAGGAAAGCTAAATTCTATCTTGATAATATTCAAAACCTCACCTCCAAGCGCCGGTCTTCTTTCCACTGGCCATCGATTTCATTTTCAAGATCTTCAATAAATTTAATTTAGAACAAAAGAAAGCAAAACTGTTTCTTTGGAAACTACCTTGAGTAATCAGATTTACGGTGCCAGTCGTCAAACAATGCATTTGACTTAAGTCTCACAGGTCGTTCTTGTGTTTTTAATTCCCTCTTGTACTCCAGTAATATAAGATTGGATCAAGCTCAAAAAAAAGTAAATGCCATATCGTTTGAGACGCAAACGAACATAATTCTTCCAAGATGTCATTATATTTATTATGCGATTTCTTTGTTTTATTTCTCTCTCGTTATTTTTCCGTAGGTCTAGAAGGTTCACTGCGATGTAAGCGGCCCCAGCTTAATTCCAACAAGTTCAGTTTTACAGGTTTGAGATGATAGCCTTATAATATACTGGTTTGGATTTCAAAGTTGGCCTTCTCCTAGACTGGTTGCTAAAAAAAAAAGGCTGAAGAGCTCTGACTGCCGTACATTTTAACCCATAGTGCGTAGGGAGAAAGGGCGGATTCCAACCATATCCCAAAAGTAATAATATGCAATAAAATGAATGCTATGAAAATCGAATAGAATTCTAACGACGTCGCTACTATTGTGATTTAGTAAGCGTACCTTAGTTGTCTCTCTCTCTCTCTCTCTCTCTCTCTCTTGTTCTTTTAACTGCATTCACCGGAGGTGGGTTGAGCCGGCTCCAATATTGAAGTTTCATGGGAATTTGAAATTCACAAGCGGTCCCCAACCAACATGTATAGCACATGAGATTTGATTATAGTGGTGAAGCTTTCGTGCAGGAACATCCGCACTTTTCGAAGGGCCGATTACAGAGACCTGGTGCCACAAGGTCCCCAAACGACCCTCCGCAGGTTTTGAATTCAGAGTTTTCCTTCTCCTAGACCAGTTGCCATCCAAGGCTATAGAACCCAGTCTTTCCTGCTATTCACCCATAGCTGGAGGGAGAAGAAGAGGATTCACACCTTTCCCAAGGTTATTAGCACGTAAGTGAATGTAATGGATTCGACTGGAATTCGAACTCGGCTCTCCGATTCCTCAATCCAAGCCGCTATCCATTACTCCACCGTGCCTTAGTTGTGGCACAAAACTAAAAGTATGGGGAACCCAGTGAAGATCGAATTCACTATTCATTGGTGAATAATTTAGCAAGACAAGCTTGCTAACCAAGACAAGATCTAGTGGCTACTATTTCACCAACTGGACATCTTTAGAGGCTTACGGCCATTCAAACACTAGTTCACGCACGATCGCCTAACTTCGCGCTTAGTCAGTACCTAGAAGGGTGACCGCTTGATAATGTCAGATGCTGTAAACTTGGATGTGCGGGTGGTGTATTTGATAATCCCTCGGAATTGTTAATCGGAGAGATGAGTTCCAATGCCAGTTGGCATAGTTTTATTAACGTACACGCAAAGACACTTGAATGCTATGAATCCACCTTCGCATTACTAAGACATGTATCTCTAAATGCATTCATTATATATATAAAAAAAAAACACTACCTTATTTTATTACCGTTTTTATTATCAAATTCCCTTTTTGTTGTAGAGTAGTTTTCACAGTGGAGGCTTGTATTTCACTAAGTCGTCCTAAATTAGGTTCGACGTACAAAACGTTAGGAACTTGAAATAAGAGTTAATAACGCAGCAATCTAGTTGTGATGGTTGATACTTCAATATCCGACATCGACTGACTCACTCAACACCCCTGAGCCCAACTGGCAACTGCTACTATTTATTATCTGTGGGAGAGTCTATTTACCATAGAATAGGTAGTATAACACTTTTATACCATGTATTCTTGGAAAAGATAGTGGAATGTTTCTCCGAGACTATTTTTCACTCAATGTCCAAGAGCCGAGCTTACCTTACGCATAGATGACAGGGGAAAATGATGAATTTGTTCTTTTTTAAAGGGTATATACTGCGAGTTGAACACACCAATCAAGATCATAACTTAAGTTGTCAGTCGTAAAATGATTCATTAGACGCGGGTCTCGCAAATACTATTTCCACTTACACTCAAAGACAGTAATAACAAAATAAACTATATTGGTGTTTTGATTAATAGACAATTAAACAAAGAGAATATTTGTTTTATTGTCTATTAATCAAAACGTCAACTTACTTTCTTTTTTTTCAGATTCATTGATATTATATTGTTATTATAACAAAGCTCCCACAACTTATATATATATATGTATATATATATATATATATATATATATATATATATATATATATATATATATATATATGTGTGTGTGTGTGTGTGTGTATGTATGTATATATATGTGCGTGTGTATACGTTTAATTTATTTGTTGATTTATTTATACAGAGTGTATCAAATATAAAATTTTCACACCGAAACAAGGAGAAAAGGACATATAAACATATATCCACAAATCCTTCCTTTTTCACTTATGACATTTCAAGAAAGTTTAGTGTAGATGGCGCTGTATTGCTATGTAGACTAGGTCTCTTTTATCATTCGTGTACTTTTGTAGCTAGTCTGTCTTTTACGTTTACAGTGTGTAGTTGTGTTAACAGATAAGTGTTCTGTTTAACTCTGCCAGGATATTCTTATCGTGAATAGACTGGTATGTTTTGTTTTACATATTGGCGCGAGACTTTTTTTAAACGTAATAAGTAAAAAATGAAGGATTTGCGGATATATATTTATATGGACTTTTGGGCTTGTTTTGCTGTGAGGAATCCTCTACTCGCCCAAATTTTTTATAATTGTTTTCATAAATACTTTATACAAGTAAATGTTGTATATTTTACTTGATTCTTGATATTTTCCATTATTTCAGATCTTCTCCCAAATCTGACTCAGCAAATGACTCATTCTCGTGAACAGAAATGCACATTGCTGCCGTATGATTACTCGTTCAGCTTGTAAGACGTGTGACAACCAATTTGGAGAAGGCACAATTGGTTGTCACACGTCTTACAATTGGTTCGAGACGTTCTCGCGTAGCCAATTGGATCTCCAAGATCACCCAAGAATTAGTCGACTCTCACGCACTGACAATAATCATTTCTGTGCATGTGCTGAAGCTGATATAAACCTGACAGCACGCGACTTGGCCGAAAGTTTTAGTGTCAGCCATTGGGTAATTTTGCATCATTTGGAGGAAATGGGTTAAGTCGGCAAATTAGAGGACAAGATTAAATGAAATCAGTTTTGATTCGGAGACAAATTTACAGGCCATTACTAAGCCCAATTAACCAGTGATTGGAGTTCCTTTTCGAGGGCAGTTGCTAGTTTTATTTTGTCGGATCTGTCGGAATTGCTACTAAGACGGGATTAAATAGATGAATCATTCTCGTAGATACCTAGTTGGGAATTGATGTCATTAAAATGTTGATGAGGACAAAAACAGCTTAGATCCTAGGATAGAATACTTGTATTAATACGAAATGAACCAAAAAGCGTGTTGATTAAACATGATATTCATTACACGATTTGTTTGGAACGACTGGATTGGATTAAGCCAAGTATTTGTTCAGTGACACCGTAGCTTGTGGAGAAGGCAAGCATGTCAAATCGTGTCGGGTACATTTGAGATAACTAAGGCCACGGCTTGGGCTTAGTTGTTCTTATATAGAACTTTATAGAAAAATTCAGAGATGGCCTTTAACAAATCGGCGAAAACCGAAGCTATTTTGTTTATCCGAAAGGAGATCGTGCGAATTAATATGCTTACCCAATTCAGTGTCGATTAGTGTCTCTAGTAGTTTGCTAAAAATGGTCAGAGGCTAATAGCGCAATAATCCGAGGGATAAGATGCTCCTCGGTATTCTTAAAGACAGGAACAACAGAGGAGGAAAGCAAGATGCAGAGAGTTATTTATTGTGAATTTTGGAGAGAACGATAGCCAGAGTAGAAGAGAAATGGTTTATGCAATGACAGGGATACCGTCGAATCCGTGAAAGATGTAGGGATCTAGTTTAGAAATGTTATCTGAAACCAGGAATTGAGTTATGTACATATCACTCAGTAGAGACAGTTATAGGGGAAAATCAGGCAGATATATTTCAGATGAGTCAAGTGTGTAATTTCCTGGAAAAACGCTCTAGAGTAGATGGAAACACTTGAATGAAGCGATCAAAAAGTGTGTATTTTCACTTATTTATTACAGATCTTCAGAACCGCCAGCAATCTCTAGAGGCAAACCTGTAAGAGGCAATATGATGCATCATTTAATCAACGCATAGTGATTTTGCCTCTTTGAGGGCACGCTTAGATTCCTTACGAGCGGTGAGAAAAAGACATCTGCTAAAATTGGACCCGTCGCCCCCGTATATTTGAAGGAAGTGATTCATGTGGACAAAAGTGGCTGAATAGGCAGGAGTGAACCAAGGAGTAGATGGTGCTGGTACAAAAGTTGCAGTGCCGGATTTCATCCGGGGATTAAAAAAAAATCCCTCAGTTTTCAACAGGATGATTAAAAACGGGATGATTAAAAATAGCAAGCAAAAGGACATCCCGAAGGAAATCATGAATTGAGTCTCAGTCAGTGCGTTGTTAAGAAAAAGGTGTTCTGTTAATAGAGAGTTCTTATCTGACGGGAAATGAGACATCTATAGACACTACCGTGTGGTCATAATTGCCAAGAGGACAGAGCCGCAGAACACAACATGAGCCCCGGGGAGAAGGACAAGAACAGATAAATTTGGAAGAAGTGTTTCCCTAAAATTTACAAAGGAGACGCGTAGGGAAGTCCACTATCTGAGAGAGAGAGAGAGAGAGAGAGAGAGAGAGAGAGAGAGAGAGAGAGAGAGAGAGAGAGAGAGATGTTCAAAGTCTGGATCCAAAGTCAGTAACCAAGCCACTTGATGACAGGTGAAGTCACCGAACACAAATATATTTTCGGACCAGTGTAGAACGAATGCTTTATTTATACTACCAGAATATCTATCTAGCACGCGGAGGAAGGGGAACGATAAAGTAAGAAGTGATAACTCGTGAAAGGAACGTGTAGAATAATCAGCGGAAGCAAGTGGCAATTCCTATACGAGTAGTAGACACCAAAGCCATGCATATGGACGTTAGAGTCCTTTCGAGAGAGAGCAAGATAATCAGAAACAGAGCATTCAGTGGATGAGATTGAAGACTTCAGATTAGATTCGCAG
Source organism: Acanthosepion pharaonis (assembly GCA_903632075.3). Classification (NCBI taxonomy): domain Eukaryota; kingdom Metazoa; phylum Mollusca; class Cephalopoda; order Sepiida; family Sepiidae; genus Acanthosepion; species Acanthosepion pharaonis. Next base: position 1,421,491 of record CAHIKZ030000391.1, read on the forward strand.
AGATCTAGAATATCTGGAGAATGTTCCAAGGGAATTGATTCTGCACTAAAGAAATTGGTTCGAATAGTGTGAATGCATGAGAATCAACAGTCGAGGGTTTAGGTTTGTTTTGTAAACTGATATAGTTTTATTTTATTTTAGTTTATTCTAGTTTTGGTCATAATATGATTTTAAAAGGGATTATTCCAAGAAAAAAAAGCAACCTGTGTTGGCTGGGAATTGGCACGAACTGATACATAGTGAGGCCTCAGGTTTGCCCATCAAAATTGCTTAAAGGGACACATATCCATGCATGTCATGTTATTGCAAGAACATCGACATTAGGCGATTGATGATCAGAACAGTCGCCCCAAGCACTATCTAAGACTTTGGGTTCCTTGCTACCAGACGGGGTGGAGCAAGAAGTAAACGGTCAACGTGGTACCCTCAGTATGAAGGATCGTGTCCGCCAGCCAGTTAGATCACGAAATACTCATGACAGCCATCCTTATTAAGGACTTAGAAAGAAACCAAAAACACCAACTTAAACAGGAAACAAGAAATAAACATGTACACCTGTTCATAGCATGGGAGTATCGATATATATATATATATATATATATATATATATATATATATATACCAACAAAAAATTATTATAAATAGTTTTAATAAAAACTGATAAACTGAAATATACCTTTCATATCTATCGTATGAAAATAATTATGTCCTGAGAATCTTAGTAAACCAGGTTGATTGCTACCAGTTTTATTGTTTCTAGAACGACTTACATAATAACGTAGGACATAGAGTTGGTGCTTATTTGCATCTGCTGGTAGGGTAACTATTATTTGCACACAAATTGGAATAGACGTGCAAGTTCTGACTGTTAGTTTCACTTTCACATTGACGACAACATGAATCTATTTCATCTCCTACAAAACTACATATCAAGTTTAAAGTGCATTAACTGGAAGCCAGTCTAAGAGCATTGTTAATCTGAATTCAAAACCTTGATGAAATCAAATGAAGAATTTAATATCTTCCTCTAGAAATTATAACAATTCAGATATGGAAGAGATGATAGAGGTGGAAAGCCATAACTGCTTATATCTTACAGAGATAAAGCGTTCAAAAATATACAAGCCTAGCTATTTCGTAAGTTCAAGATGGTCACGCACAAGCCCTCTTGAGTGTGACACCTAGGTATAATCAAATAATATATGTGAGTTAAAGATCAAATGCAGATCAAATAACGATCGGAATCCGAGAGGATGATAATACAAAGAACAAATAGGAAACGTTTATCAATCTAAAATGTTTCAATTTTATTAAAGCTTCATCAGAGATTGAGAGAAAACAGGGAAAATACAGAACTTTAGTATTTTCAATTTTGTTTGAATCAATTCTCATTCTCAAATTAATGCACGTGATACATGACTGACCAATAAAATCGATCCAAACAAAATTCAAACTACCAAAGTTCTATCTTTTTCTCTGTTTTCTCTCAATCTCTGATGAAGCTTTAATAAAATTGAAACATTTTAGATTGATAAACGTTTCCTATTTGCTCGTTATATAATCACTTTTTCACATGCACATCACACACATACACACACACACATATATATATATATATACTGTACATAAAATGACAGTGTTAATAAAACAATGCACGATGTTAAAAGAGAATGCTTTTAAGTATGTATAAATAAATATACATATGCATATGAGAGATAATATGCATATTTAATTATAAAAAATATATATGAAGAAATAAAGTCTTAAGATGTGCTATATTTATGGGATAAAGTGCTCAATATCAGAGATAGAGCGTGTGTAAATATAAAAGTGAATATAGAAGACAGCACTTAGAGGCGACAGTCTGTTTCATGCTAGATGCAATCGTCATGTGGCCTGATGATTGCATCTAGCATGAAACAGTCTAAGTGTTGACTTCTATGTTCACTTTTATATTTAATATATTGCCTCTGGCATGAAACAGACTGTCACCTCTAAGTGTTGACTTCTGTGTTCACTTTTATATTTAATATATTGCCTCTGGCATGAAACAGACTGTCGCCTCTAAGTGTTGACTTCTATGTTCACTTTTATATTTAATATATTGCCTCTGGCATGAAACAGACTGTCACCTCTAAGTGATGACTTCTATGTTCACTTTTATATTTAATATATTGCCTCTGGCATGAAACAGACTGTCACCTCTAAGTGATGACTTCTATGTTCACTTTTATATTTAATATATTGCCTCTGGCATGAAACAGACTGTCACCTCTAAGTGATGACTTCTATGTTCACTTTTATATTTAATATATTGCCTCTGGCATGAAACAGACTGTCACCTCTAAGTGATGACTTCTATGTTCACTTTTATATTTAATATATTGCCTCTGGCATGAAACAGACTGTCACCTCTAAGTGATGACTTCTATGTTTAATTTATATTTAATATATTGCCTCTGGCATGAAACAGACTGTCACCTCTAAGTGTTGACTTCTATGTTCACTTTTATATTTAATATATTGCCTCTGGCATGAAACAGACTGTCACCTCTAAGTGTTGACTTCTATGTTCACTTTTATATTTAATATATTGCCTCTGGCATGAAACAGACTGTCACCTCTAAGTGATGACTTCTATGTTCACTTTTATATTTAATATATTGCCTCTGGCATGAAACAGACTGTCACCTCGAAGTGTTGACTTCTATGTTCGTGTGTGTCTGTGTGTTCTTCAGATGAGATCACTTGCTTGTTTTTGGGATTCATTTTCTACGGTTTGTCAAATCAAACCTTTGCTGGATATTGAATATTTTAGTTTGTCTGAATTTTTTATTGGTGGGGGGAATAATGGTTTACTGATACAGGTTTTAATACATAACCCATAGATTGGGGAAAAGAGGTGAATCCATACCTTTCCTAAGCGCTTTTACACGCTAGGGAATATAACAAACCCAAAGCGTGTTGTAACTTGACTCATCGGTCAAAAATTCCGAGCCATTATCCATTACACAACCCACACAACTAAGCTTCCAGCACATTGTATCTCCAAGAGATCATCCATCCAGATACTGACCAGGTTCGAGGTTGCTTAACTTCGTACATGAAACTGTGATTCAACAAGATGTTGCCGTAAGGTGGGTGACAAAGGTAAAATTCCTATGGCACTCGATTATTCAACAGTTTTTTTGTTTTTTTTAATATTTAGGTTAATGATTCATGAGAGAAATTCATGAAATCCAAAATGGCCAATTTGACGAAAAGCCGGGTACAGGGAACAAAGTGAAATGGACGGCTTGGCAGAGGCGACCAAAAATGTTAATTTAGTGTCATGCTATAAAAGTGACGGACTACGCATAGATAAGTAAAAAGAACTGAAAAAAAAAATAAACAAAAAAAAAAAATACAGAAAGTTCATTTCGTGCAAAGAGGCGGAGTCAAAAAAGAATCTGGTTCAACAAAATATAGCAAGGATCAAAGTGAAACATGAATCATTTCGGAAAGTGAGAGAAACAGATAAAAAAAAGAATAAACTTCGGTGTTATATGACACGTGGGAACGATTCAAAGATTTTAGCCGATTACTACAGTAAATAACTAAATAAAGAAAGAAATATTGAATCCTGAGAACCAATGCAACATGGCGGATATGGCGATGGTTTCTGAAACGAGTGAAAAAAAAAGTGAAAGATCGAATATTGGGATGTATCATGTCGTTGATTCCAATGACGATTGATGCAATACTTTTCGATTTTTTTCATCCTATCGCGATCGTCACATATTTATCAAAGTTTGATCGTTATCTATCTATCTATCTATCTATCTATCTATCTCTGTCAACACGAAACTACTTTTAAAAGCCTTCGTCTTAGACACACACACACACACACACACATATATATGTATTTTATATAGGTATATATATAACTATTCATTTCTCTCTCAAAACACAGACATATATACATATATATATCTTTCTATTGATGTATATGTCTTTTTTACCTCTCTCAACACACACACCATCATACATACATACATACATTCATATATATATATATATATATATTCAGTAAATCTTCAATATGCTTTTTAAAAATAGATTTTGTATTCCATACTAATATATTTTTGTTCTCGGTATCTATCTATCTATCTATCTATCTATCTATCTATCTATCTATCGCTGTCAGCACGAAACTAATTTTGAAAGCTTTGGTTTTACATACACATACGTACACAGAGACACTCCCACCCACCCACACATACGCACACACACTCACACAGACACACACACACATATATATATATATATACATATCTTTCTATATAAGCCTTTTCTATCTCTCTCTAAACACGCGCATGCGAGCACACACAGAGGCATATATATATATATATATATATATATATATATATATATATATATATATATTAAATCCTCAATATGCTATTTTAGAAGAGATTTTGTATTCTAAAAATATTTTTGTTCTCTGTATCTATCTACTTTTGTCCAGAAGTTTATCATTATCTATCTATCTATCTATCTATCTATCTATCTATCTATCTATCTATCTATGTTCATATCTATATTCGTCTGCACGAAAGATTCTCCCTGCGAATTTGACTGTAAGGTAAGATGAGGATAAATGAAGTATAATTCCACTGTCTGTAACATTTAATTTAAAAGAGGGATCAATACAGAGCAGTGCTAAATATTATTTTTTATAGGAGATTAAAACAAAATCATGTTAAAAATCGCTAAACAATAGCAATCATGTTTCAATACTACAAATGTGTCCTTAGGCGATGCTAAATTACTGGTGATTGGACGATTAATTTAATTTCAAAAACAGAATACTTATTCTTTTTCTATAAAAAAGAACAGAATTAGAACGAGGCTTGAGAGTTTTACTGCGATTAAACCAATCAAATGTAAGCAGCGCTAAATTCAAGCGAACCGATTTTTTTTTAAAATATACGTCATGATATGAAGTTGTCTGCATATAAATCCTAGACAATTTTATTTGGGACAGATACAAATGGTTGTATTCTTTCGTAAAATATATAGAAGTATGACGTTGAATTTACAGAAGAAGTTAAAGGGAAAGAGGTAGGGAGGTAAGATAACATAATGTTAATTACATATATGCTTGGTTGGCTTTCTACATGAAATTTTGTAGTTGATGATTAAAAGGACTCTGTAAGAAATTTACCGTTTAAAAAAGGAAATCAGATCGTAAGTGCAAAACTACTTTGGCAAATTAATATGCAATCGTTAAGTAAAGAGAATCCATATAAGATGTTATTAATATTAACTAATCAATGTAAGCTATTAATAATACTAAATAAACACCTGTACATTCATATAAGATGTTAATAATACTAACTAGATATCAATATAGGTATATTAAATCTAAATGTATCTTACAATTAGAATAGTAAGTCATATAAGGTGCACCGAAGTTTATCTAATAATTATTACGATAAGTGTTAAGGAGTATTTTTTCTTTTATGATCCATGTCGATTCAGGTCGTAGGTGATCATGGTTCTCCACAACATCCTGTTTTTTACTGCTCTAAGTAAGTTAACGTCAACATTTTTATTTAATTTCCTGCCGATTAAAATAAGGTACCCACTATTCCCCGTCCTTTATTTTTATTAGGTCAATCGGAAAATAAAATCCGATTTTTGAATAAATTTTTTACTTGAGTTTTAATGTATCATTATGATAGTAGCACAGAAATATATTACACATTGCTAATGATTAGCTTGCCCTCTTTATGCCTCTTGCCTCTTCAGAATTTAAAATATTATATACTCCTCATCTTGAAAAAGAAGAAAGATGTTTACTTTTTTTACATGACTTCAACCTTGGTCATAATGCTTCTCAAACTGCTGCCGACATTAACAGAGTGAAGGATTTGTTTGTGATCGGAGGATACGGCACTGCTTTCTGAAGTACTGAAATGCAGATAAGAATCCTAAAGAGCAATTTGGTAAATAACGTCCATCTGCAATTGGCATTCAAAATCTTTAAACAGTAGCCGAAAAAAATAAAACAACGTCAAAATGTCAGGAAAATGTCTCGGGCAATAGATGTCAGCGTTTGCACAAAGACGACCATCACAACGAAATTGGCAAGGGGAAGTAACCCGACAAAAGGATTGCGCAGGAACTCAGTGAATGTCAAAGTGTTCGACGTTTTGATGTGTGTTCGATGCCGCATCTGCAAAATTCCAATGATCTATTCCTTGATCGAATGCTAAATCGTGATTGGAAATTTATCCTTTTGTATAATCATAAACGATCGGCATAATGGCCTGATCATGACAAAGGGATCAAACACCCCAAACTATAATTGCATAAACAGAAGATTATGGTGACTGACTGCTGGTCTGTTATGGTGTTAGCTATCACAGATTTCTGGAATCTGACCACGATATCACTGCAAAAGTTTACTGTCTGCAACTATCAGGTCATCCCATAAGGTGTGTCCGAATTTTGAATAAAGAAAACAAGTGACCAAATGTTACATGTAATTACAGATTCAATCAACAATGAATTTTCCCTGATTATCTATGTCTTCCTTCCATCTATTAACAAGCTTACTAATTCCATTATTATAAAATTCTTTTGGCTTTGATTCGAAGAACTCACAAATGTCAGTTTTAACCTCTTCCTGTCTTACAAAAGCTGTTTCTTCCAAATGATTCTGTAAGCTACGGAACAAATGTTAGTCTGAAGAAGCAAGATCGGGAGAATAAGGTGGATGAGGAATTTTCTACCAACCAAGTTCTTCGACCTTTTGTGACGTGATTCTCCATAAACTGAGTGAATGTTTCTAGCCGCTTCGGCTGCTGAGTTTCCTTTCTTGAACTCATAAAGCATTATGTGCCTCGAATGATTCTTGGATACTTCCATGTTAGCAGGGTTTTAATCAAACAAAATTTTATTTTATTGTTCTCTGAAATAAAATTCGATCAGTTTAAATGCATATAAACATAAAAACAATGTTCAGCTCCATTAGACATTATAAAATACTTTTTAAATTTCGTTCATTTTAACAAAAAGTTACAATTCGGACAGAACTTATGGGATGACATGATAGATAAAATGCACATTGTTAAGTAACATGCCACCAGAACTGTGTAATTTACGAGTCTAATTCTTCTTACTGACTTTGTTCGACAACATATTAGCATGATGAGACTGTAGAAGCTCAGTGTCTTCGGATACGAGACTTTACCGCATACGACATATTCCAGGGATTTTTTGCTCACTGACTACCACAGGTGTTAACCATTAGTCAATGAGGGTTTACTGAAGCATGGTTATCAGCCCATACACTGCAAGTGAAGCTATGTTTCTCTTCATTTTAGAGGGGAGGACTTTCTCAGTCCCGGGGAACCCAACCCTGCGACAGCACCTTCCTTCTTGCACGAATGAGGTTGGGTAGGTATACTACCGAGGGAGCTGGGGAAAATCCTTTTTTTTTTGTCCTTGGTCGCGGTGGGAGTGCGTAATCTTAACTTACGGGACAATTTTTGAAATAATCTTTGTCATAATTGGTCTAAACACTACCTAAAAAAAATAGAACATGTTATCTTTTTGCCACCCGTTACGTGCCGACTTAAAAGTTTAAATAGATAACAGGGTTCAATTCAGTTACTAATAGCGTCATTTAACCAATTCATCTTCAAATTCGTACGTGGAATAATTACAAAGAAAAAATGTCTAATCACAGCAAACCACAGTGTTACATGTATTCCGGTCTACCTTCAGATTTCAACTGATAAGCTTTCCTCTTTTGTACATCGACAATTAATTTAAACTTATCACTAGATTGGAAGTTAGGTCTCAATATTTTACAGCTGAAATCGCTTAAAGTTTCTTCTCTTACACTTATAGAACTCTTTTCCGGTTTCTTGCTTTGAAAAATGTAAATTCAATCTCAATCTCTATCTTTAGTCTTCTAAATTCCTTTTCTTTTATTGTTTTCTACACTTAATAATGTCTTTCTTTTTCTCATATTCTTTCACATTGAGTAACTTCTAACGTCGTAGTTGATTTATTCCCTTGCTTGGGGCGAAATGATTTATAAAAAGAAAAAAGAACGTTTCTTACGCTTTAAATTTATTTGTAGTACATATTGTCCTTAAAATTTCCTCCAAGCTCAAGTGATTTGTTCAATGCTGGTTTTAGCCTTTTGTTGGTAGAAACATATCTCTGTCAGTTCAAGTGTTTCCATCTGTGAGATTGTCCAGCATTCACTGTCATAGAAGAGATGAAATACAGGGTGCCCATAAAGTTCGTGTGAACTTTAAAAACTTCATAACTTTGTTTCTATTTGCGATAGAAATAATCTGTAAAAAAAAAAATGTTATAAAGTTTAATGTACCTTGTTTTAAGTATAGCTAAAATAACTAATGTGATTTCAGGCATTACTGTAAATCAGTTGGCAAAAGTTTTCCGTGAACTGCAAAATCGTATTACACTTTGTATTGCTAATGATGGAGGACATGTGGAAACTTGAATAAAATTTCAATAAAACATTAAAATATATAGATTTACTTCTTTCTAATCCATTTTACAAATTATTTCTTTCGCAAACACAAATAAAGTTATCATTTTTTAAAGTGTACACGAACTTTATGGACACTCTGTATATACTAGTTTTATCTCTTAAAATTCAAAAGGACAATGGGTTTATAGGTCTGCAATATCAACAAAAATTGAAATAACACAATAAATTATGCTCCCTGATCAATTGCCCTCCGCGACATAAAATCATATTACACCGAATATTTTTTTAAATTCCTTTCTCTTACTGACAGAAAAGAAATTCCTGAAAGCTTTGAACAAAAAAAAAATAAAATAAAATAAAAATAAAAATAATACTACCATTCACATTGCACCAGGAAACATGAATAAAAAGAAGATTATGTACCAACATTCTTATAAAAGTTATGGTCGGGCTTTTTGTGGAAATCATCATTCAGTCGATATACATATACCTTCCCTTGAACTATTTTATTCGACGCGAGTGGGGATCATGTAAATATTTCAGGAAGAAGTTAGACTAAGATTTGTTTTCTTATGGTTTAACAACCTTTTCCGGTCTGTTTTAAGAAGAAACAGATTTTGTTTTGTAAAAAATAATTCTTTTTCTTTATGAGTGAATATTGCATAACCAACTTTTTGTAGTACAACAATGATTCCTTTATAAATCTTACTATTTAATCAATAACTGGGGAGAAAGAATCATACTTTCGCCGTTACATTTGTGTATAAGAAAGTACTGGATAGATTGATTCGTTTTCTACGGCTTATCAACTAATTAAAAATTATTTGAAGCTAGAAAATATTTTCAGATTTTAAGAATGTTTGGAAAATAACAATTTAATGATACGAGGGTTACTATTTAACCCATATCTAGGATGGGGAGACGTGGATTCATACTTTTCCTAAAGGTATTTGCGTGTAAGTGAATATAACGAACTCCGCTAGAATCTGAACCCAGCTGTCCGATTTCTCATTTGGAGTCCCTACCCATTGCACCACCCGCATCTCCAGATAACCTATGTACGAGGTAACTCTTTTATACTCTTAATCTTATATCATCCAAATCTCTTAAGTTTTCCTGACAGTATCCTAAAGGTTTTAGATCTTTATAGGTAATATAACAATATTCAAACAATATATAAAACAACATTAAAAATATGAAAATAACATTAATAAAATAGAAAAAAAATGAAGTGAAAAAACTGGTTTGACCGCAATTCTTTCTATATCCAAGATAGTACCATGCTATCCAGGAACTAATTTGTGAAACGGTCTTTTGTCGTGAGGCTAATAATATATACGGGGATTTAGATTCATGTATAAATCATGAGAGGTGACAATCCCAGAGGCTTGCCTAACCGGGATTCGACACTTGGAATTTAGAAGCATTTCAGTAAGTGATGCACGGGACACAGTCCATCTATCATTGCTTCGAAAGACTACAGCTAACATTCCCTGAGGTCTCCGGGTGAAGCGAATACGACGTGGAGAGGAAGAGAAAGAGTCACGAGCCGGCCTTTGCAGACGATATTCAGTGTGTCTGATGAAGGAAGAAGGCATATATACACAAGAGAATAGACAAGAAAAACAAAAGACATTAACAAAAAAAAATAGAAGAAAAATGAGACGAGAAAGGGAATGAAGAAAATAAAACGGAAAAGAAAAAAAGTTTTCATGAATTATACACTAAAAAAAGCGAGAACACTGGCCGTAAAACAAAAGATGAGTCTTTCATCTTTTCCATTATACACTAGTGTGAGGGATGTGGCCCTAACCAGTTGGCCTTAAATGCTATTTTTAAAAGAGTGCTCGATACTGAATAGAGCAAATATAATTTATTCCAGTGTGTACTGACTACTTGTGGTGGGATAGTGTGTATGTGCGTATGTGTGTGTATGCGTGTATAAGTACAAATAAGTTTACGAATTCCTCGTAGTAAGGAAATATACGCACGCATATATACACGCATGCTGACAGGAACACGCCAAAATAGAAACAGATCCAAGAGCACATAGAGGTCACTAAAACATTAAAAGATTAAATGCCGATAACTACTCGCTGGACAAACCTTAATTGTTTTATGACCCTTCACGCAGAACTCTTCATTGACAATTCTAGAAAGAAAATTCGGATTGCCAACACAAAAACAAACAGAATGTCTCATATCGAGAATATTCCACATTGAACATGAAGAAAAATTAATTATTTTTAATAATATGTAAAAATCTCCACTTTCACCTGAAGACGGTTGTGAGACCAGACCAGAAACACGTGTCGTGAAATTATGTAAAACAAAGTATAATATTTTTTCTCAATAAATCCACATTACAACCAAAAAACGTTTGCGGCACCCTCTTCTTTTTAATATATATATATATATATATATATATATATATATATATATATATATATGCCTCCATTCACATAAATACAGTAGTAAATACTGTATATTATTCTGCAGTTGGATAGTAAATGTGGAATTCACTTGACTCACTTCTACCAGTTGACTTCTTCTACGCGCTGCTGGCAAATCTTATATGTGTTGTTCTTGTCCTAAGTATTATCGTTCATTACCCACCTTCCTGTGATTATTCTGATCAGTAACCTTCCCTAGATTACAAAAGTACGTGTGCCAGTATGTTTTTGTGAGTGTGTGCCTGTGTATGTGTGCGTGTGTGTCTAATATACATTATACCAACTACATACTTAAAGAATCTAAGGAAAATTTAACAAGCACTTCCGGAGTGAATGTAACAACTGCAAACAAATCAACAGACAACCTACAAATATAAATAATGCCTATTAGACAGACGCACGAGCGCGCACACATTCGTGTATATATATATATATATATATATATATATATATATATATATATATATATATATATATATATATATATATATATATAAAAGTGAACATTGAAGTCAACACTATTTATAGCTGAGAAGAATAGCAGCACTCGTTGCATTGGCTTACGATTGCGTCTAGCATGAAGCAGTCTGTCGCCTTTAAGTGTTCACTTCAGTGTTCACTTTTATATTTACACACGCTCTATCTCTGATATTGAGCACTTTTTCTCATAAATATAGCATACTATTTTTCATCATATATATATATATATATATATATATATATATATATATATATATAGTATAAAGTTCAAAGTAACCACCAGAAAATGCATCGGTCTGACAGAAGAGTGAAAAAAAATGAAAAAGAACACTTAGAATAATTGAAAAAAGAATCGAACCAATTATCAAACTTATACTTTGATAACTTTTTGCGACGAATGCGAAATATTTGCCCTGCAGCAATCAAAGCAGAAGAAGGATATTTTGATGAGAGCAAATTTTAATCATAAAATGATTGTTTTTCTTTTTGCCATGATAAAATTTCTAAAAAAAAATCACGTCTCACTTTTTCATCCGAGTATAAAAAAAAACACAATTCTTTTCTATATGCCATTCTATGAGGAAGCTTTACAAAAAGGGAGACATATTAGATTTTTAATATATATATATATATATATATATATATATATATATATATATATATATATATATAAACACATATATATATATATGAAAATTTCTCCGATTTAACCAGTAGAGAAGACAATATTTATGAATAAAAAATGACAATAGGAAAACTATTAATTTTTTCCCCATCTCACCTTTCTTAACAAAATTACTGCTCTTACAAACAAATGTACACAACAGATTCATAAATTCAAAAGAAAATGGTTGAATGCATCAACACAGATATAATGACAATATTCTCTACACGTGAAAAATACTGACGTTATTTTCAGTTAACAATATGAAAATAGCGTTTCTCTACTTTCCAGTTTCTAGGAACATTTTGTTTTTGTTTTTATTAGTTACCTAGTTCAATTAAATTCATTTCGTATTTTGCTTCGATAACGTCCACATTGGACGAAACGCGTCAGCAATTACTAGTTTTCCTATTGTCATTTTTATCCATAAATTTATATATATATATATATATATATATATATAATTAATTTCATCTAAAAAGGCAACACTTAATAATATTAACTACGAATACGGCCACAATGTGTAAATTTTTAACCCCTAAGCGGTGGTCAAAACATTATGAATCTATAAAGATAGATGTTTTGTATTAAAAATGCCACAAATAATTCTTTGAGAAAATATATATTACCAGCAATATCTTTTAAAAAATTACCTGCAATACATTTTTATAAAAGAAATTAATAATGCTCTAAAGAAAATTAAATTTTGGTATTAATGGCAAATAAGGAATTGGTATGACGCTAAACAAACAAACAAATGAACCTATTCTAAAAAATATTGTCGGCATTAAATAAAATGTTGAGGTAAAACCAAATAAATCCAAATCCAAGACACAATGCAGAATAAAATACATATCTTTTCTCTAGCAATTGTCGTTGGGGTGTTTTGTTAGTATTGCATTGTGGGATATCTAGTTTAGTCTATTTACTCGATATGTCAAATCTCGCAACAAAACGGACTATTTCCTAATGCGTAATCTATAATGGAATATACAATATACTTAAAACTATTCAGGCTTATATCTTAATAATTATCATTCCAATTATCTTACAATTGCCAATAAGAAATCAACGAATAAGAAGCATCGAGCTTCTTGTCATTTTGAGGGCGTTTCGCATCTGGACTAATCACAAGAGATATCTAACAAGGTAGCCATCTGCAAATGATTGTGGACGCAAGCGGGTGGAAGCAGTACTTAGGCAGCGCGCCAAATTGAAATGAAGGACAGGACCGAGAAAGGAAGCAAGTTATCTCTGGCCAAAGAAACAACCAAACATTGTATGTCAACTTTGATGTTACGGCCAAACCCGGACAGCGAAATGACCGAAATCACATTTAACTTGGCTGTGTCGGTGGTATTCCAAAAGAGAATTACACTCAGAAACAAGATATAAGAAAGCGGAAAGAAAGAAAGAAAGAAAGAAAGGAAAGAAATAAAGAAAGAAAGAAAGGAAAGAAAGAAAGGAAAGAAGAAATGTAAGAAAGTTAATGTTGAATATGAAAGAAAAAAAGAAAGAAAGAAAGAAAGAAAGAAAGAAAGACAGACATACAGACAGGAAGGAAGAAAAATAAATGCATTGAAGTTAATGTTGAAAATGAAAGTAAGGACGAAATAAATAAATAGATAAATAGAAAAATAAAGGAAAAAGAACAAATGAAAAATTAATGAATGAAGCTAGAATACAGAAAGAATAAAAGAACGAAAAGAGAAAGAAAAAAGTATGGGAGGAGGGGGAATGAAAAAAGAGAAACTGTAGAAAAGAAAGAAAGAAAGAAAGTAGAATGAATACATTTTACATAAAGTGATGTAGAAAGAGGAAAGAAATATGGAATGAAAGAAAAATCGGAAAGAGTAAAGAATGGATTAAAAGAGAAAATGAAAGAAAGAAAGAAAGAAAGAATGAGAAAGTAAGAGAAAAAAGAAAGTGAAAGAAAGAAAAATAAAGAGAAAGAAAGAGAGAGAAAGAAAGAAAAAGAAAGAAAGTGAGAAAGGGAGAAAGAAAGATCTTATAAAAACTGTCAAAGAAATAAAGTTGTTCCCTCATAGATACAAATTAAGGCTAAGACGACGTCATGGGAATTGCACACTTTACGATATCAATTATTTCAACACCAAAAAGCGTAAGGCTTCTTTTAATTCTTCGCCCCAAAAGTGTCGTCGTCATTGGCTACCGTATTTCTAATTTTTTGGATCAAAGAGTACAAGACAAATTATATAACACAATGTTGTCTGATGATATATATATATATATATATATATATATATATATATATATATATATATATATATATATATATATATATATCCGATGCAATGATAACGAAAATAAAAATTCTAACGTTCACAGTATCAATTCAAAAGAGAGCTCGATACCTATATTAGAGCAATAATTATTTATTATAACTTTTACATATAGAACCAATTTTGTTCTCACCAGTCGAGGTGCAATAGAAATGCACCGAAACGAAGTTGCATTTTGTAGTGAGTAAACTGTTCTTGTCTATATGAAAAATTAAATATATATATATATATATATATATATATATATATATATATATATATATATAATAATTAATTAGGATTTGAATAATCATAATTAAGTAATTCATCGTGTCTTTATGAATTACTTAATTATGATTATTTGAAATCCTCGTAATTATTTCTCTCTGTATATCCTTGTTTGAACCGGCTTCTAATGCCCTGGGGTGAGCGGCTTGGGGATAGTAGTCGCAGCTCGTGGGGGCACAGTCTTATGTGTAAAGAGAGACTCGAATAAGTTCCTCCACGAAATATGTGATCGAGCTGCGCTATATCGAGTTTAATTCGTTACCTCTTCGTCACCGAGTTGCTATGGCGTTTGCCTCCTATCGTATCTGTTCGGGTTTCAATTCTCGGTAGTGGATGCGCACTGCTGATGAGTTCCAAATATAGGACGAACGGCCGTCCAGTGCTTTCTGCATTCTGTTGAGGTTTCTTCTACACTCGATGAATTACTTAATTATGATATATATATATATATATATATATATATATATATATATATATATATAATATAAAAGTGAACATAGAAGTCAACACTTAGAGGCGACAGTCTGTTTCATGCTATATGCAATCGTCAGGCCACATATGCTGTTATTTTTCTCGGCTATTTATATATATACGGGTTAGTGGTTCATTGTGGGTATTCTATTATGGCGGTTATTTTACCGGAAGTCGTTTGTTGATTTATTTGGGTCAGGTTATATTGCTCGTTTTATTTTTGTTTCTTATAATAAAAAAAATAAAAACGAGCAATATAACTATATAAGGCTTCTAACTACATTTAAATTGTTCTTGAACGAATTATAGTATAATAAAATTAAAAGTAAAAATATTTCAAATCGTAGTTAAATAAAAAGTATTCTTACCTAAATACCACCCAAAAGAAATCGTAAAATATACGTGGGAAAAAAAATGCCGTAAGAATTTTAGCCGAGGAATTACGAGGATTTCAAATAATCATAATTAATTTTAGAATATAAATTTTAAATAAATAAAAAAAAAAATCCAGACGACACGTTTAACGGAAGTTAGATTTCATTGAAAAATACACCCCTACACACTACCAAAAGTAACAATAACTGATATATTAAAATATAGACATATTGAACACCTAGACTCTCCTGTCTAGAAAAACAGATTTATCTCTAACCTAAGAAACAGGAATTTTGTTTTAGCTGTGTATTTAAAACCCAGTGATTTTAAAAGTTACTCCAAAATTCGCTTGAGGATGAAATGGAACTAATGTCTTTAATTTAATTACAAAATTAAATTCGGGGCTTTTTAGCTTCCATTTTTGAAACATGGTTAGAACTGTGTAGCGGAAAAAACATATTTTAAATCAATTAATTTATCATATATATATATATATATCTGTGCGTGTGCAACATTTCAGGTGGAATATATTTGTTATGGTACAGTATTTTTTTGACTTTTTTACATCCAACGATATATATATATATATATATATATATATATATATATATATATATATATATATATATATATGGACAAAATATGTCATGTTGGAATCAAAATGTATAATCCGATAGCTTGATTAGGAACAAACACCAAACTAAGTTGTTCGAAAATTCAAGTTGTTTTGATTTTTATTTAAGCTTCAAAAATTGCAATATATATAAACAGAACTTAATAATTTGTCTTTTCAGGTGTTTTAGATAAATCGCAATTGTAAAACTAAATGCGGTACCAGACTGAAGCTATCAAATACAGATTCATAGAAGTTCCGAAGATTGCTGTAATTTCCTTAAATAGATAACTGCAAAGATTCTCTCCCGGCTAAAAGCTGGTAGCGGCACGATATGATTTTATTAAACACGCGTCTTCGCAGATGGGAAAAAAAGAAAGGATACTAGTTGGATCACTGTCAAAGGTACAATTGTTCTTTAGTAGGACTTCGCAATATTGAACGTTTGTTAAGAATTTCACTTTTTACGAGACAGGCTAACAACTCAAACACTTGAATATGAAACACGACGATTCGAAATTTTAATTTCGCTCCTCAAAATCGAATGAACAGAAGCCATGAATATAAGCACATCCATTTTGCATTTTGCATTATTAGATGCATTTAATTATTTCGAAATTTTAGGAAACTTACGAACGGTTTTGCAGATTTCTTTCATTATCAATATGTTTAGATCGTAGTCGACTAAATGTCACCTTTACCATATAGAAGAGGTGGGTAATTGTTTTGGCTGGGGGGGGGCGCATTTTCGGAGCAGAAGGCGGCGGAGGGCCGCACTGATTGTATTCATTAGTGAACATGAAGTTTTATTTCTAAAAAAGGTGTCATTTCAAGCATAAGTATCAAAAAAAATCTTAAACATTTGAGTTAGTTTTAGTCATTTATGAGGAAATTTTACATCACATTTAATTATTTAATGGGACAAGTGTATTCTATCACAGCTTTTAAAATTTCCTTTGAAATCTGGAGTGAGGTTGCTTGTTGAGAACCTCATTACTGCCTGTAAATTCATGTCTGTTAAAGAGCATCTACATTTATTCTTGTAAAATTTCATGCAAGAAAAACTTTATTTGCATTATTCGAACAATGTCCTCATCTTTGTCAACATATTTATTACACCGTTTCGGCCGTTGTACGCTCCGGCTTTCCTCAGGTGGTTGGGATGTCGAACTGAACCCTAAAGAAGGCCGGAGCGTATAATGGCCGAAACGTTGTAATAAATATGGCGACAAAGATGAGGACAATAGTCCCAACAATGTAAATAATATAATGCAATGCACTATTTATCATTTACCAAATTATAAAGAAATAAATATGAAAACAATTTTGTATTCATAAATTTACTAAATTATAAAAAAATATATGAACAAAATCTAAGGAAATCCTTATTTACCATTTTATAAATTTCAAATCAGTTGGCAATTAGCCGATGATTTGTGTGCCGTTTCAATAAACAATACAATGAATAGTCCGATTAATGTAAATAGTGTACATTTTACCTCATATCAAAAATATAGACAGATACTGAAGAAAAACTTTGTTCACAAATATATGTTGATTCAAATATACAGTACATTTTACCAGAAAATCTCTTACATGGAAATATATCAACAGACAATAATTTATAAAACTTATTTAATCTTCCAGCATTGTACATTTCTTTCAATGTGTGATCAACAGGTATATCAATTAGCTCAAGCTGCAGCTCCCTCAGGTGGTGCATCAACATCAACAGTGAATAGAGAAGACAACAAATTGAATTCAGGCTCAATTTTCTTGAAGTCCTGAAATATTATGATTTCATCCCCTAAACTCTACAAATAACCCCTGATCTTAACAGAAACACTTCCAGACACTTTCCCTTGCCTAATAAAGGTAAATAACAAAACTTGGTCTCACCTGCTTGCCTTACAAATAAGCCTACTTTTGTGTTGAAAGATTTTACATTTTTCCACATTTCATGCGCAAATAACCCCTTTCCCTGAAATATCATATTCAATTCATTCAGTTTGTCAAATATGTCTGCTGTAAGCATCAGCTCATATCTCCACTGCTCACATCCCATTTTGGTCACAAATTCGCATTAAATCCTTTTCACCTCTAGAAATAATAGAATTTCATTGTCATGCCCAGGCTCTTTATATCACTTTACCCAGGCTCAAGCACTTCACACTTGTGATAAATCACGCTTTCATATTCTGATTCTATATCCGCAAGCAGAGATTTAAACTGGCGGTGGTTGAGTGTCCCTGCTTGTATTGTATTCACCGCATTTATAACTGGGTTGATCACATGCTTTAAGTCTAGTACTACTTTACAAAGGTTTCCGGGTGTAAAATGCAATGGAATGTCAATATATCACTGCTCAAGACGGGTGATTCTAATTTATTTTTTAAAAGTTTAATCAGTCCTACATTTTTTCCAGTAAAAGCTCTGACCCAATCTGTGGCAATGCTTGCCATTTTATTCCATGACAAACCACGTTTCTCAACAAAATCCACGGCATATTCAAATGGGTCCTGACCATTGGTTTGTATTTTTTTATGGATTCTAGACTGTTAAGGTGTCCACCCCTTTTTATACAAGTGGACTCGCCCAGTGTGTACTTGAACTACTGCCGGTGAATAACCGAGAGTGAGAGAGTGAGAGTGTGAGGTAACCGCTTTGTAGGAGTCACAGTTGCGAGCACGTAGACTGAGAAGGAAGTTATACTTCGATACTGAATTTCTCAGACTGTATATATATATTATTATTGCTACTAACCGCATTTCTGAATCTACTAACCGTATTACCAATTGTATTATTACGTCAATACATTTATTTGCTATATTTCATTCCTGCGTTTTTCATTCATTTGAGACCGCATTTCATCCCGAAATCCACAACACAGACCAAGTAATTCCTCTATACTTACAAGATTTTATCAATTCCACGCATAAAGACAAGTAATTGTGTCGTGTTAGCCGTGCTTCCATCGAGAGTCAGTGGAAATCAAACAATGCTTTTGTTTGCAGTGTTCGGCTGTTCTTTAAGTTCTACACGTATGACGTTAATGCACGGTACTGTTGTCCTTCTTCATGGTGAAATATTTTCAAAAATTCCCTTTAACTTCAGGACACACTACAACAGCTTAATCCACCATGTACTGCTTCACAAACCCGAAAATTGTTGTTGTGTTTGGCGAGGTTGTAAGCTACAATGAAACTGGCTTATGTTACACTATCATGAAGACCGGCTAGCTTGACGAATATTTATTTTTTTTCTTAAGTTTCGTAACATATTTGTAGCTTTTTATCTTACGTTCGTCCTTAGAAATGATGTTGAAAAATTATTTAGTTTGGTGCTGCCGTTTCAGATTATATTCCTTAAATACGGCAACTGTTTCATTTCAATTTAAACATACTGTTTTATTATCTGTTTTCCAAAAGAAGTACTTTCTTTATCCAGTCGTCATTAAATACACGGCATTCATCACCAACCTTGCGATCCTTTGAAGGATTCATAGTTCCATGAGGTAGGAAATTTACTAACTTAACTGTCATAAGGACAAAATCGAAAGAGAAAAGGGAACAGAAAAGAAGTAGATTAACTGATTGCGCATGCGTAGCACGTTGTTAAACACAAAGGCGTCAGTTTACTTTGACCAGGTTATAAAATTTTAGATCTGCTTTTGTCCAAATGTGTCCGCGGGCCGCAGAAAACTCCGCGCCGGGCTGCCATATGGCAACATTTTTATGAATGTTCCCTCATTTTCCAAGGTTAACATCATGAGCCATTTTAATGAAATTCCAATTATGTTATATTGTAATTAAAACTAAGAATTCTAGAACGTTGTCAAAATCAAAGACTGAGGTTTTGAATGAAAAGTAAATGAAGGGTTACTCGAGGCACCTCTGTAGATTAATGTCAGACGGGACTAGTTTGGTTAAACTCTGCATTAAATTTGATCACAAAGGATGCATCGTATTCATTTAATTGTAAAAGATAACAAATAAACCAAACCAAAAGAAACAATGGCAAATATGGACGTTCGTGCTCGCAAAAGAACGGAATGTCGAAAGAACGGCTTTTCCGAGGACACCGCTATTATTTTAACTACCTTCGCTCCTCTGTAATAGTGTGTTTTTAAAAGTGATTATTAGAATTTATGTTTCCTTTCTTCTTGAGAATTGACAAAAAATAATAAATAGACATTTTTATTAGATTGTCTATTGCTGTGTAGAAAGTCTACACTAATGTGATTAACATGGACTCTTCTATTGACGTGAAAGTAGGTCAAAGCGAGACACATTCAATCGCGCAGTAGTGTTGTAAAGATTGTCACACTAACTACGATATTCGCCAGAATTGTAATATTAATCCACGTGATTAAACAGTTCTTTTCAGTAAACTTGCGTTTCAGTGTTTGCCTTATTAACCCGAACTACAAGTTGATACGAGTACCTTAACATTTATTTACACTATTTATTTATTATATTGTTTATTGGGATGCTTGTTAAAACATCGGCTAATTGTCAGCTGATTCAAACTTTATGTAATAGTGAATGTTTTCGTGTTGCGGTTTGTAGCTTAATGAAAATGTATCAGAAGGTAATTTATGTAAGGCAAAGATTATGCGTGCTTATTATGCATTATCCGACAACACGTAGATCAAATAAAGAATATAAGGACAATTTGTATTAAAAGAGATTACTTAAAACACAGTGGTTAGAGATCCAACAATAAAGAGATTTTTATATATACAATAGATATACATGCAAGGATAACAGAATGTTTTTAATTGTGGCAATTGAGACAAGGTTACGAAAAATCTTCATGCAGAAATTTAGTCAATAAAAGTTAATGGCTTTGATTTGTTAGTGAAATTAAAATAATTTGATTTCTGCAAGGAAAAATCTCAAATGTGTTCGTTCAAATACCTGTGTTACTTGTTAGTTATAATTTAAGTTGTGAAGAGTTGTTTGCCTTTAACTGTTTGGCTAAATTGATGAATTGTACAATTACTGTTTTTGTAGTGAAATCGTTTATTTTTTAGTCAATTGTAATTTGGTTACCACGCGGACAACGGTCGATTGAGAGCTGTGTTGAGTTTGTTGAGAATTTTTAAGTGATGTTGAGTCAGTGAATTGACACGTGTGAAGTTTGGTAGCATCTCACGAAAATTGATGACTGACTGACTTGAATTGAGTCATGCGGGTGTTTATATAAACTTTGGTGTCTAAAAATCATCTCCAGGGAGATTTGGCGGGAAAAAGGATCTGTTTCGACTTTGCTACTGTTTAGTTTTTCTTAACCAATAGAAGATTGAATTTACTGAAACGAAGTGGTAATTGGTTAAGGCTTTTTCAGGGAAGAATACATATCTCCGAAAGGGGTGGAAGACTAATCTGGAAGATTCCACATTCGTATCTATTTCTTTATAAATTGGTAAATGATAAACATTGCATTGCATTAGCTTTAATTGCATTCGTGTTTAGAATGTTGAAAATACAAAATGAATCTTGTAAATAAACAATCTAATAGAGTTTCAAATTTTTGTTAATTCTCAATTATAAAAAAAAAAGCATAAATTCGCTTTCATGATATTTTTAGGCTTTATTAAATTTCTCATCTTCACTTTTTAAAACAAGACAAATTTTCGAAGAGCGAAGGTAGTTAAAATAAAAACGGTGTCATGTGAAAAAAGGCCCCCTTCATGACTCCGCTTTTTCGGGTACGAATGTTCCTGTTTGCCGAAACATATATGTGAAATGTTTGTTCCGTGAGCTGAAAGTATTATAAATTGTGCATTGACAAAAAATAAACCAGCGTCTCTAATATAGGATTGCAATTTTCATCTGCAGTTCAATTTCCGACGTAAACCTTCCTTTTCCGAATCCATCAGAAGTTATCAATCAGATAAATGTTGCTGGGACATGTTGGTCTTTTTTTAATAAAACAGCGTCTATGAAGCCTATTCCAGTCTGGGTATATATTATTTTTCACTGTTAAATCTGATGTATCTTCGTTAGCTATAAAAAAAGTATGTTCCTAAAATCGTTTGACGTTTTTATGAAGCATGGCTCTAAGCTTCAATAATAAAAAAAAGGTATGTCTGAGCTGACATCACCATATATGACATGTTAAGTGCTCAACGATTTACTGCCTATGACCCTAACCAGAAACATCACATCAACACTGCTTTCTTGAGCCCTTGAAATTTGAAAGCATATCTATCGGTGAACACCTAGCCGTTGCTTCAACGCTCTGGTACTTTGTGACAACATGTCACTTTCTCTGTGAGAATAACTGTTGAAGTGTTCTTCGTTTTTTTCTTCCTATTTCTTTCGATTTACTTTTTAAAGGAGACCAAGTGAGTAGGTTTATATGATTAGCAACGGTGTATAAGATCCGATATCATGTACTTTTCATTCGCTTCTTAACTACCAAAAATGAAGAGTTTTACAACTCTATTCAAACATGACATATACACGTGATAAAGGCTTCAGTTAACTCTTCTATGCTAGAATCGGCGTCGTCCTTAATCTTCAACAAAATCCTTCGTATTGCGGCAGGACATATTTTTTAGAAATTCACTGAATTGATTTTTCTTTGTTACAAGATATTATATATTTTTTATCTGTAAATTTAATTAACAACCCATTTTAAAGACTAAAAATTAACATGAAATTATTAATGGTAAACTGCGAATATCAGGACACTTTTTAAAAAAAATGTCTTCCACTTGCGCAGATAAATAGCTGCAACACATCACATAATCATTTATATTAATATAAGTATACATTTTAAATATTGATAAAAGGTGATGTAGCTAGTCAGTTATATATATATATATATATATGTATATATATATATATATATAATATTAGTGGAAAATATACATATATATGCAAAATATATAAATACACATACATGTATATTTTCAGAAAAAAAATTTTTCCAAGGTACAACTCAATGTCTAGGACAGAGTAAGGATATAATAAAAAGGCTTAACCACTAATATTCCATGGTCATAATTTATTCCATTGGAATCGTAAATACGATCCAATTCATCAAACCTACAAATTCAAAATGAAAACAGAAAAAACCTACTCCGGAAGTGAAAACAGAATTTAGAGAAAGTGTAAATATGAGGAGGAGGGAGATTGAAACTTAACAGAGAGAATTTTAGGAGATGTGGTGGGAAGGGTTTTAAATAAGAGAAGAGAATGAATGTCGACGGAAGTCTAATGCATATATATATATATATATATATATATATATATATGTATATATACAAAGCAAAAAACCAACATAGTTTAAAAAATCAAATGCCCTTTGGGAGATTGTATCTCATCTCCAAGGAATTAAATACTATTTACACCACAAACTCGCTTTCACGACGCACGACTACATTTGATAATGGCTTATGTAAGACAGGATTAAAAAAATGTATCAATATTGTGATTTTCTTTCTTCGTTTAATGATAATGTTATTAAGCTTATCAGACAATATGAAAAAAATTTACATAAAATAAATAGACAACACTTGTCTATATTATTTAATGAAACATGCATCAATATATATATATATATATATATATATATATATATATATATATATAATCAAATGGATTGAGTCTTATTATTATTTACTATATATTCTGTTTCTAAGTAAATTGTATGGGTACAATTTACTTAAGTAATAAAATTTCGTAGAAAATATGCGTTCTCCGACACGAATCGAACCTGTATTCCTATACGGAAGCCTCCATTTCATTCCTGTTGAAGAAGGAACATTTCCTACGCGAATTTCTCGAACATTAAGGCCGGTAAAACAGCATTTGTTTAAATTAATTTTATCTATAAAAATAAAGAATAAACAGAAAATATATTAAATAATTGTTGGATTGATTCTATCTGTTATCATTGTTTACGAAAAGATACGTTTTGTAGCAGATAACGATCGAGAAAAAACTGTGGCTAAATGGTTTTGCACATCAGATCAAATGACGATGTCCGGATAGGAATACAGGTTCGATTCCTACTGCAGAACGTATATTTTTAAAGAAATTTCTCGAGCATTCATGCGGCTGAATGTAATTAATACTGTTTAATTAAAAACAGAGCATTTGCCTAAATAAAATGAATCTATAAAATAGCGCATAAACTGAATATATATATATATATATATATATATATATATATATATATATTAAGACATTTTATGTTTATACATTTTTTTTGTATAGATACAAATATTTAATAAATGCTCTGTTTATAATACACAGTATTAAACAGAATTTATCGGCCTGAATATCAAAAAAATTTCAAGTCATACATACATACATACATACATATATATATATATATATATATATATATATATATATATATATATATTATAATTTTATCGTATAAACAAATCCATTGTACTCACTACAAAGATGCAACTTGGTTTCAGTGCATTTCAACTGCACTTCGACGGGTGAGAATCGAAAATGGTTATGAACAATCCTGGTCGTAGGGAAGCCGTATGTGACAACCAGGATTGTTCATAACCATTTTCGGGTCTATATGGGAAAATTATGATAAATAAATAATTATCGCTGTACTATCGGATTCGAGTAGTCTTTTTGATTAATGCTATGAACGTTGGAATTTCTATATTACTTTCGTTCTCATCGCATCGGATATATATATATATATATATATATATATATATATATATATATATATATATATATATAATGTACATTTAGGAAGAAACCATTATAGACGATTAATGTACTTTTTGGAAGAATCCAGTCTGTCAAGCATCTTACTATCAACCTCATATTATTAAACTGGAAAGAAAGCATAAAAAGTATTTTGGAAATTGAAGACGCTCACTGGAATTCCAGCCGTGCACAATATGTGAAAGCTCAGAATGAACGCTCCTATTCAAAACATCACAAAAACAAATTACAACGTAACATTCACAATATTAGGAAAAAAATAACAACACTACAGAAAAAACACCTTATCTGATCTGTATTTAATCCTAATTCATATATATTCAAATCTATATACCATACCTCATAAACACATATCTATCTATCTATCTATCTATCTATCTATTTCTCTCTCTCTCTCTCTCTATGTATATATGTATATATATGTATATATATATATATATATATCAGCAGCAGCAGCATGCCTTCATTAAAACATGTTTCATTGAATAATTAAGTCATATTATGTCTATGATTTTCCTGCTCAAGTATTTGCTTCCCCACCCCAACATCATCCTCAATGGTTCATTGTAAATTTATCATTTGTAGCTATGGTATATATATATATATATATATATATATATATTAAAAAGAAGAGGGGTGCCGCAAACGTTTTTGGTTGTAATGTGGATTTATTGAGAAAAAATATTATACTTTGTTTTACATAATTTCACGACACGTGTTTCTGGTCTGGTCTCGCAACCGTCTTCAGGTGAAAGTGGAGATTTTTACATATTATTAAAAATAATTAATTTTTCTTCATGTTCAATGTGGAATATTCTCGATATGAGACATTCTGTTTGTGTGTTGGCAATCCGAATTTTCTTTCTAGAATTGTCAATGAAGAGTTCTGCGTGAAGGGTCATAAAACAATTAAGGTTTGTCCAGCGAGTAGTTATCGGCATTTAATCTTTTAATGTTTTAGTGACCTCTATGTGCTCTTGGATCTGTTTCTATTTTGGCGTGTTCCTGTCAGCATGCGTGTATATATGCGTGCGTATATTTCCTTACTACGAGGAATTCGTAAACTTATTTGTACTTATACACGCATACACACATACGCACATACACACTATCCCACCACAAGTAGTCAGTACACACACACATATACACACATATTTCCCAAGCTACATGGAACCAGTACACACACACACACACACACACACACACATACACACACGCACACACACACACACACACGTACTTCTTAAGTTGTCAACATCCGCATATACATACATAAATGTATGTATGTGTACATACACATATATATATCTCCTCGTGTCTCCCGTATATGAGTGTGCGTCCATGTATGTGAGCGATCATTGTATTTGGTCACCCTGTGTGCATGTTTTTTTTTTTTGTGTGGGGTGGGGGTTACGATCTTTTCAGTTCGGGTTTGAATTTGTCTATAAAGTTTTTTTCCTGTATTTGTAGATACGAGTAATTGTCTGTTTGATATATCGGCATGATATTAAACTTACCCTGGTTACATTTGAAAATGTGTTGTGATACAAAAAGTTTTCTGTTGTCTGTCAATTTTATATTGCTTTTGTGTAGGGAGACCCTGTTGTTCAGTTGTTGGCTGATGCCTATATATGACTTCTTATATTTTGTGCATTTAAGTGCATAAACTACATTTTTGGAGTTGCAGTTTAAGTTTTTGTTTATTGTGAATGTTTTTTTTTTTGGTTTTCAAAAGTGTAGGAGTTTCCTTCTATAATGATGTCACAAACTCCACATCTTTTTTTGTTGCATTTTGTGACTCCCTGTATTTTGTGTTGACTAAATTTAGATGAGGTTAATATGTGTTTTAGGTTTCTAGATTGGCGTGTACTGGTTCCATGTAGCTTGGGAAATATATGTGTATATGTGTGTGTGTACTGACTACTTGTGGTGGGATAGTGTGTATGTGCGTATGTGTGTGTATGCGTGTATAAGTACAAATAAGTTTACGAATTCCTCGTAGTAAGGAAATATACGCACGCATATATACACGCATGCTGACAGGAACACGCCAAAATAGAAACAGATCCAAGAGCACATAGAGATCACTAAAACATTAAAAGATTAAATGCCGATAACTACTCGCTGGACAAACCTTAATTGTTTTATGACCCTTCACGCAGAACTCTTCATTGACAATTCTAGAAAGAAAATTCGGATTGCCAACACACAAACAGAATGTCTCATATCGAGAATATTCCACATTGAACATGAAGAAAAAATTAATTATTTTTAATAATATGTAAAAATCTCCACTTTCACCTGAAGACGGTTGCGAGACCAGACCAGAAACACGTGTCGTGAAATTATGTAAAACAAAGTATAATATTTTTTCTCAATAAATCCACATTACAACCAAAAACGTTTGCGGCACCCCCTTCTTTTTTAATATACATACTTTTCTCTCGTTGGAACCACTATAACATATTTCTTTTATATATATTATATATATATATATATATATATATATATATATATATATATATATATATATATATATATATATATATATATATATAGTGAAGAAATTTTGGGGCATTTTAGAGTAATCATATACAGTAATTCATCGAGCCCAGAATAATCTTCAAAAGAATGCAGAAACCACTGGAAATATTGAAATGGTCCTGGTTCGATTCTCGGTAGCGGATGTGTACTGCTCATATGTCCCAAATAGAACGAAATGGTCACCCAGTGCATTTTGCATTCTGTTGAAGATTGTTCTGCGCTCGATGAATTAATATATGCAATCGGCTAGCGACACTGAAGAAACAGTCTGTCTGTGGATGACATTATATATGCTGCTGAAAATTTATTTCCGTTCAGTTCTCTGGCGAGGAAGTGTTGGTTTGTAAACAGTGACTATTACCGCTAATAATGCAAGACTCTTCAGTAAATCGAATGGAGTTTTCTCAGTCACTGTGTGTTTATCTAAAAATAAGTACGATTAAATTCACCTTCATCCCTGCCTTGCGCCAACGGTTTAGTGGCAGAATGAGCTGATGAGTTGTGATACAACTAAACGGTCCGTCTGTGGATGACAATATATAGATATATATTAAATAATTCATCGAGTCTGAAAGAAACCCCAACAGAATGCAGAAAGAACTGGACGGCCGTTTCGTTCTATATTTGGGACTCATCAGCAGTTCGCATCCACTACGGAGAATTGAAACGCTGACAGTTAGGTTGTCAAGCAAACATCATACCAACTGTTCCACCGTACTCCGGTGACGCAGAGATTGCAAATCAGACTCAATATAGCGCCGTTCGCTCGCATATTCCGTGGGGGAACTTTTACTGAGTTTCTCTCTGACCATAGGACTGTGCCTCCTGGAGCCACGACTACTTTCACCAAGCCGCTCACTCTAGAGCATTAGAAGCTGGTTCAAGCTATAATGTACATGATAGAAATTATTAGGGAGGATTTGATAATTATATTTAAATATAATTATCAAATCTTCCTATTCCTTTTTTATATATATATATATATATATATATATATATATATATATATATATATATATATTCATATTCTCAAGGTCCTTGATAAAAACCAAAGAGGGATATGCAATGTAATTGTCCCTGGTCTGGTATCTCGTCTGCAGTCGCTCTCGCACAGACGTTGCCTCCCTCTGTCTTTTAAAAAAAAATACTTTCACGGTAACTTCTTCGGTGAGCTGCTTTCGCTGGTTCCTAGACTTCTTGAATTTAACCGCTCAACTAGGCTGGCATCTCTCTCTCACCTTTTTACTGTCGGAACTGTTAAATGTAACCGTCTCTTCTACATCAATAGCTTCATGTCTCGCTCTTCTCGCCTGTGGAACTCCCTCCTCATTTCTTGCTCTCCTGATAGCTATAATCTCCAACTATTTAAATGTAACGTCAATCGACGTCTCCAGATGCCCTGATCTATTCCCTAACCTTCTCTTCATTCTTCCTCTATCACTTCTCTTTTTTCTCGCACCTACTCTGAAACCCTTTGCGTGCTAGTAGCCTTGCTTGGGGTTTGGGGTTAAAATGCTTATAAATATATATATATATATATATATATATATATATATATATATATATATATATATCGCTCTGTGTGTGTATCATGTATATGTACAGAGAAGAGAGAAGTATAAATGCTAGAATATAAAACAAATATTATACTTAATTACACGTCTATGGGGTGGGCGATAAGTTTAACTTACCGAGAGTAGGTGTCAGCTTGTCAGTATTGCGTCCAACATTGTTATAATGCTTTTATTGATATTTCTGAGAAGCAAACAAAAAAAAGAAGAAGGAAAGTAAAAAACTCGAGTTATTTTCGTTGTGAAAAGAGATGTAATGATAACAAGTTGCTTTTTTTTACAGTAGGCCTACGTGAAAGAAACTGCATTTTATTTTCAATCAAAGGTTCCAACAAAGGGCAGTTAAGTGAGAAGATGCAAAAAGATCATAGCGACATTCGAATACGTATTTTCTGTTCGATATTGATTTTCTTTTCAAGAATCGTTGTTTTGTAATACACGCTAGATGGAAAATATCGGAGCATTGTTGTTTGCACCAATGTCATTCGAGATTTCCTTACAGCAGAGAAATGTTTTGATATTCATCAGAACAGCGAAATAAATAAATGCCAGCTAAAATATGAATATGCTTTCATTTATAACCGCCTACATTTTTAGGGAAATCTTGGGTTGTTCAAGAAAATATTGGACATTTTAAAGTGTGAAATTTATTCTTTTTTTAATTTTCTGTCGTGTTTCCGCATTGGTCTTACGCTTAGATAATTATCCCAGTTTTCAAATTGTCTTCACGTCCTGACCGCATTCTGCAAACTTGTCCGCTGTGTTAAGCAGTGTTTAGT
The DNA here is from genome assembly GCA_903632075.3 of Acanthosepion pharaonis. NCBI lineage: Eukaryota > Metazoa > Mollusca > Cephalopoda > Sepiida > Sepiidae > Acanthosepion > Acanthosepion pharaonis. Next base: position 1,451,246 of record CAHIKZ030000391.1, read on the forward strand.
AAGGTGGGCTCAAGCAAATACGACAACCGTCTCCTTCAATCTGGAATGACAAATGCAAATCTTATCTATCTATCTATCTATCTATCTATCTATCTATCTATCTATCTATCCATCTATCTTTCTCATCTATTTATCTATCTATCTATCTATCTATCTATCTATCTATCTATCTATCTATCTCAGTCTTTTCCTATCTATCTCAGTCTTTTCCTATCTATCTATCTATCTATCTATCTCAGTCTTTTTACTATCTATCCATCTATCTATCTATCTATCTATCTATCTATCTATCTATTTATCTCAGTCTTTTCCTATCTATCTCAGTCTTTTCCCATCTATCATATCTATCTATCTATCTATCTATCTATCTATCTATCTATCCCAGTATTATCTATCTATCCCAGTCTTTTCCCATCTATCTATCTATCATTTTTCATCTATCTATCTATCTATCTATCTATTCATCTATCTATCTAAGTCTTTTCCCATTCATTCATCTATCTATCTATCCATCTATCTATCTAAGTCTTTTCCTATCTATCTATCTATCTATCTATCTATCTATCTATCTATCTATCTATCTATCTATCTATCTATCTATCTCAGTCTTTTCCTATCTATCTATCTATCTATCTATCTATCTAAATATATATACATACATATATATATATATATATATATATATATATATATATATATATATATATATATATATATATATATATACGAGTCTGTCCATATCTACTATCTACATTGACGAGTAAATACGATTAGTAAAAAAAGTATGAATCTCAAAGCTAGGGGGTTAAATGATAAGACTTGCTTCTCAAAAAGTGTTGTTAATTTAATATTCCTTTGAAAAATAAATTCTTGCCATCAAAAATATATTTCGACTATAAATAGCGAACAAAGTAATGTTAAGCCTAAAAACCAAAACTAAACTAAACACATATATCTATCTATCTATGTATCTATGTATCTAGCTATCTATCTGCTAATTTAATATTAAAGGCTTTCTGAGACGTGAAGCTGTTTCGTAGTCTTTGGGCGTAAACCGACGTTTTTCTTCCAAATTTCAAACTCTTAATACAAACATATAATTGGCTATTACTTGACTTAAGCCTTTATTCTCATTGTTTTTAAAGAGTACAATTAATTTTCATTAAAATACATTCATTTAAGAAAGATTGAGAAGAGTTTTCGTCATAAATTAACGCCTATTATGTTAGTTAACGACCCAATTTTAAGAAAAATGATTTCTGAAAATAAATTCAATTTTTACAATCAAGGCTCCTTAAAAGAAGTTATAATGTCGACCAAATTCAGATAAGTGATCTCCTGCAATTTTAGATGAGTGAGCATTTATATTTCTCCCTCTCTCTTTCTCTATCTATCTATCTATCTATCTATCTATCTATCTATCTATATATATATATATATATATATATATATATATATATATATATATAGAAGAAAGTTTTAAGAATATAAAATATATAATAATAGGTAAAAGTTCCCAATATCAGGGGTAATGCGTACATAAGAGTGGATACTGAAGTTCTGACCAAGAGGCGACTGCCTGATTCAAAATTAAAATTAACTTTCAAGTCATGTGTGGGGCGTGGCAGCTTGGCTATCTATATATGCTAATCATGCTGGTAATTATGTGCATCAAGGTCAGAATTTTCCGTTTCATTGTGTTATTTAATAAGTGGCTATCTAAATATTAATAAGTGGCTATCTAAATATTCTATAAACTATTGCGCAGAAAAAATTATGGGCTAAAACTGGGTTATTTTATCACTATTGTTTAAATTAATTTTTAAATTGTTTATTTAATTGCTCAGAGTATTTTGTATTTATGAATTAATTTTAAACCATATATCATTATTATTCGTATTACTTAATTGTTATTATTTGTATATTAATTCGGCACAGATACACATAGGATATTTTTACTCATTAGACTTTAGTATATTTGTAATATAACCGAACGCACATATCAAATAACTGTCAGGTTAACACAATATATCTGAAAGACATTACTATAAAACCCTGCTGATATATAATTCGTCGCGGTACCACGTTACATCCATGACTTACACACTGAGTTAAAGTGATTGTTGCTAGTCGGTGTTAATCTCGGTGTCATCTTTTATATTTAACACACGCTTTTTTAAAAATTTTATTTGGGTATGAGCTAAAACTACATCCGACAATGGAGTCTCGACTAGGGGAGAGAGTTAGGGTACCCCAAACTATTGTTACCTACGGGGGATCACTGGCTAAGATCTAGCAGCAGTTTGATCCCTCCCAGAGTTACTGTATTTTGTGTGTGTGTGTGTGGGGGTGTGCGTGTCGGTATTGATATGTGTGTGCGTGAGTGTAGCATATAGGAGAAGGCTCGGGAAAGGAAAAAAGAGGAAAAATAGTAAAAAGGAGAGAAATATTTTTTTTTCTTGTTCTTTTCCTGATGATTAAAATAAATGAAAATGGGGATAAGTGTAAGCAGAATGTGATGTTTGAGTGTGTTTCTCTGTATGTGCGTGTATGTGGATATATGTCCCGGGGGCGGGGGAATCAATTCAGTACTTACCACTTCAAACCAAACACGCCGCCATATTGTGGTTTTGTTTCCTTCCTTTTTTAAGGAACAGCGTACACTGTTGGTAAACTGGAAGTTATCCGGGATTACACAATAATTTGCCAAGAAGAGTCGTATGGTGCGCATTTCAGAAGATGAAAAAAGTTGTCGTTGACGGAAGGTACACAAGTCGATACCAGATCAGTATCGGATAGGTCACCCTGGAGAGGGGGTATGATGTTGAAAGACCCGAAACCCCTAATGATCCTCGACTAGAAACATTACTGATGATGTGTACTAAAGCATCCAATGGATGTATTTTACGAAATATTGCTTCGCTGTAATTTGTGATTCGCCTGCAAGATCTACATTAGAGAGAATCAATAATATTTACAAATTTATATATACATTGTGAAACTGTGTTCCTGACCTATCCAAATTCGTAAATAATTATATTGGATATACAACATATTTAACAAGAAGACTTACGTTACATCTCTCTGACCATAGCTCAATTACGTCTCATTTAAATACACGTGGGGAACTACCAAACTCCATCCATTACATACTCGTTGATAATACAAATATAATAGCATCATCCCTTCGTAGAAAAAGGCTAAAAATATTGGAATCATTATTAATAAAATGTAAAAGCGAACAGTCAATAATATCAACTATGAACACGGCCCCAATGTGCTGACACTGTTTGGAAAATAAAATATTACTATAACTCCAAATACATACATAAAACATATACGCAGTTAAACTAAAATAAATTTCATCCTTGTTAACGGCTAAATGTATAGCCTAAAGCGGTTGGATGTATAAAACATTCGGGCAATTTTTATATAATTTATCTCCTTGAAAGAACGAAATGGTTATGGTGCGCTGAAAGTTGTTAAAAAATAGAAAGAGGCTCACTCGAATTACAGCCGCGATCAATACGCTAAGGCTAGGAACAAAGGTTTCTACTAGTATTCAAAAACAAATCAAAAATACATCTCAAACAGAAAAACAATTAAAAAAATGTAATTAAACTGAACAAAATTTAAACAATGCCCCCAACTTAGAAATCTCTTGTGAAAATGGACGGTATGGACAATTTTTGTACTCCCTCACTTCCACCAAACAGAAAAATGTAAGAACGCCTGAAAAACTAAGTAAAATATTTTCCATGTCTGCATATTGAATTAAATATGTTAAATAGAATACATATACATACATATATATATATATATATATATATATATATATATATATATATATATATATATATAGATATATATATATATGTGTGTGTGTGTGTGTGACACGAAGACTCACTCTACACCTTTCTGATCATAGCTCAATTCCATCTCATTTAAATACTCATGGAGACCCACAGAACACTCTTCGTAACATACTTGTTGACCAGACTAATATAATAGCATCATCTACATGCAAAAAAACAAAAAAAACAAATAAGAAACAAAAAACAAAGGCTAAAAATAATGGGAGCCTTATAAATGAAAAAAAAAAACAAACACTTAATATCAATTATGAACATGGACACAATATCTTGACCGTGCTTTGAAAAATGAATACATTACACAAATACATGCATGCAAGAAACTATTTCTTATTTAACAGTTAAAATATTCCATCCTTTATAATGGCTAAATGTATAGCTGAAAGCGCTCGGAAAAAAGGACATTCAGACAGTTTTTATACAATTTATCATCTGAAAAAAAAAAAATCACATGAGAAATTGTATAAAAAACTAGACCAAAAAAAGGAACTCGCATGATACAGCATAAAATCAATTTTTAAAGTGTAAGTTTCTGGGTCAAAAGATACACGATATCGCGGGGCACACGAGTATCTTTTTGTATAGGTATTCACCATAATTACAGAATATGTTTCCTCAATGACACTACTAAGCAAAACTACACTAAGCATTTTCAAACAGGATATTTTATACTATGGAATACACATTCAATCATGTTTGGATCTTTGCTGTTAGCCACAATGCATGTTATATGATTCTACATTTTACATCACGATTATGCAGACTGAATGGAAAAAAAACAGATAATGTCTTTATATTTGTTTCAATTTACTCACGATTACACCTACGCGTAATCACATTGCAAAGTACGAATTGTCAACAGCAAACTCGTGTTTTCAAAAAGGACGGAAAATGTGACACTGAAATCCGAAGACTTTCATACATCAGTGTTGATAGAAATGCAGGGAACTAATAGAAACTTGTACAGAAGGTAGCGAAGGATGGCAAAAAGAAAGGACTAAATATCAATTGTAAGAAGATGAAAGATAAATGGAACTGCCTAACATGCAAATTACGAATTTCTGTTTCCAAAATCAAACAAGTATAGAAGTATAAAAATTTAAATATGTAGCGAAAGATGCTTTCCAAAAGCTAAGCAGCGTATTAAGAAACAGGAAATTTTCGTTAGAAACAATGAAACGTGTACTGTATTGTTATGTAATAACTGTTCTCCCATATAGCAGTGAATGCTGAACAATCGTCTCACAGAATGGCGTAGAAGTTTGAGACAACACAAATGTTGTTCTACAGAAGGATGATGAGAATACCAGGAATCCAAACAGACGAGAATGCTTCAGCAATGAAGTAGCCTTGGGGAAAAGTCAAATAAAATGGTCCCAGACTCAGAATTAGAAAAAGACAGTTGAAATTTCGTGAAGTCTCGATGTGAACAGAGGAGATGAGGAATATGACACACATAGAGCATACTGAAGGCAAGAGAGGCAGAGCAAAACGGCTATTAACTAGTGTAGATGGATAACGTATAGGGGACTAGGAATTGATGGTGAAGAAACAAACATTGCTAAGAGCTACAAAAGATAGTTGCGGCGAGCCAGGATCTTCCATTTCCTGAAGTAATACAGTACGTAGAAGATGAAGAATAATTTTAATTCATTGCTGTACCTGATAACCTATGGTGAAATGTAAGTGCACAGGTTTTAAAATAATTTGTATATCAACAGTATTAATTGAGAAACGAAGCACGAAAATCTTTAACTTGTAATAAGATGCCCAGAACACATACATTATATAATCGTGTACCGCGCGATCTCGTGTATTGTTCGACCTACAAACTTACACATTAAAAAATGATTTTATGATATATCTCGTGTATCATGCGAGATCCTTTTTTGCAATAGACTAACATCTTTTTCTTTATCACTTTATCCCATCTTCTAGATAATAAGTTCAAAAAGTAAAAGAGAATGATAAAAGTATCGTTAGTAACGCTATACTCGTTGCGTAATCGCGTACAGCCATAATCAACCGAACGAGAAACAGCTACACATCTTATAAACATAAACGATGGAAAAGATGCATATTCGCTATGTTTGTATTTTATAATACGATACTAATATGCCAATATTACATGCATTATTACTGGATTTTTTAAGCATTCACCCCAAAGAAGGCGGGATTGCCACTAGCACGCAAGGGATTATAGAGAGTTAGAGTAAAGTGCGGTGTTTGAGAGAAGGGAAATGAGAAGGACGAGAATCAAGATCAAGGCATAAGAAGATGTCGATTGACATTACATTCGAATATTTGAGGACTATAGTTATCAGGGAAGCAAGTAAGAGAGAGTTCCACTATCTGGAAATGCAAGAGAAGAAGTTGTTGGTGTTGAAGAGGCGGTTACATTTAAACTTAAATTCATGCAGTTGGAGTACCAGTGAAGAAGCACGTCAGAGCAGCTGCGATGAAAATATTTGTAGTAAAGACAGAGGGAAGCCGCATGACGTCTATGAGAAACTGACCGGAGGCGAAATGCTATTAAATTGCATATCGGTCTTTAGATTTTGTCGAGAAACTCGGGATGATCAGCCGGGGCACCAGACCATATATGGCAACAGTATTCAATACAAGGACGAAAGGTAGAGTTGTAACTCTGAATGATGTACTCAAACGAGAAAAAAAAACATCTGGCCTGATACAGAGATCCTCAAAATATCAGTTTTATCAAAATCAGGTTTATTTTAAAACAGCTGTACTTTTTGTCTACAGTATATAGATATATATATTGGTCAACTGCGTAGCCAGTGCCAGCAGCACACAAGCTAATTTTGTATCTGGTTTATGATGCGACCCTTTAATATCTCTATCTATAAAAGGAAGGATCTGTGTGTGTGTATGTGTGTGTGTGTGTGTGTGTGTGTGTGTGTGTGTGTGTGTGTGTGTAATGAATGCACGGCCGCAATTTTCGACGGATTTGCACCAAAATTTACATGCACATGCTCCAAGGTATCGAAAAGGCCAAGACCGACTTTGCATTTCCCAACTCCCACCGATAGTGGAAATAATCGATTCTTTCATGCTTCTACGGCAGTTTTCATGTAGTTCGCGGCCATTTTGTACTGTCCAGAGTGAGAGCCTATAGCTGGCTTCCACGAATAAGCAGGAAGATTCTATTGGCCAGCGTGAAAGCCAACAGCTGATTGACAAGAATGTTAAATAGCATGCTAGCATGCAAAAAATATCGATAGCTGCATTCGTCACAAGTGGGAAAAATTTAAATCTGCATGGCACTTTACTCCAATTGGCTCATTCGCTTACTTAAACTCAACGTTGATTCTGATTCTGCAGAACTGGGTTGGGTGTGAAAAAGTATTTGTTATTAACGTTCTTTTTTCATTCGTTTTTTTCTAGTTTCGAGTCCTTTTTTAAAGCTGATCGTTTTGTGTTCATTTTGTTTAGTTCTGTTTTCGTAACAGATTTAATGTTTAGTATAGAGCTTAGAAAAAATTCGCTGTGTGAGATAGGCAAGAAGTAAGGCATGTAGCAACATCAGCACGCCAAAGGCAAGGAAGGGCAAAAAATATCTTAAGTAATAGCGATTGCTGTATGAGTCCCACGATTTTGAATCAAGCACGGGCAACGCCGGGCCATGCACCTGGTTAGTTTTAAAAGTCGGTCTTCAAAAATCACTTGATGCGCGAGTATATACCGTACCTCTAGCCAGACACCCACTTCCGCCATATTGTGCATATCTCTATTGCCATTGCAAGTGTTTAACGTAATTGAGAGCAAATATCCAAGCAGGTATGCAATGACACCATTGTTACCTTTACAATACATAAAATATTAGCGATTATTTCTTCTACAGTCTCGCATAATATTTTTCTTCTCTTTTCACAGCATTCTTCTGTATTTACTAGATCCCGAAAAAATCTTTAAACCACAATCCATATCATCTCCTGTTCTAAAATAAGATCCCTAAGCTCGTTCTGTTGGTGAAACATGCAGAGTTGGGTGATTCGTGTCATACGTTCAAGTGTTTCTATTGGATCTTATGTTGCATCGTTAACATGAGTTTTAACCATTATTATAATTCTGAAAAGACATGTGATTCAAGAAAATTTGGTTTAATAATTCCTAATGTTAGGCGCAACTGTTCCGTCAGCTCATGAGTGATACTTGACGTGTAGTTGGTATCATGAATCATGGCTTTATCTGATTTTTTCCTGTTTTATTTTTTTATTGTTCTCCGGAGAAACAATATCGACAAGTCCCTAGATGAGGCTAGCAGGTATTAGGTCTATGATTTCGTAATTGTCTCACCTAGTTCTACTGACTCAACAGAACTCAATTTGCCGTACTTCACTCTGCGAACCGAATTTCTAATATGTGATATGCACGTCACCTTTGGTTTTTACTATCATCTCTAAACAGGATAAAAAAAAAAAAAAAAAAAAAAAAAAAAATACATGTGGACTTGATGCAATTGTTCCGAGACAACTTTTTTGCTGCACGGGTCCCTCTTCTCTCTAGACTATAGAACATGTGCCTTGTACTTCTTGTTTTTACGATCGTTGGAAAAAAAAAATCTTCTGTAGTTCAAATCTCATATAAACCAACTGATCCTTCTAACTACCGACCTATTAGCCTTCTAACTCTTTTTAGCAAATCTTTTCTTCTTTACGGTAGCGAATGCTGGACAATTTCCTCAAAGATAAACTTGAAATGACAGAGATGTTGTTCTACAGAAGGATACTAAGGATAACATGGACGGAGCATGTGAGCAACGATGAGGTCTTAGAGAAGTTACAAACAGGGAGAATTCTTATACTTAACATCAGGAAGAGGCAGCAGAAGTTTGTCGGAGAAATAATGAGGAAGAATCAGTT
>CAHIKZ030000391.1:1465000-1530000 GCA_903632075.3 Acanthosepion pharaonis
AAGCTTTGCCGAAGGGCAAAGTTTCGTCCGGGGAGGTAGACAGGGCCTGAACCCGTCTGGGCGGGTTCAAAGGCTATATTTTTGGCCGAGCCTACGGGCTCGGGAATACCCACATTAAACCGGCCTTGTGCCATATTCGGTTATCGTGGGTGGATCGATAAATACCAAGACAGATAGACCGAGAGGGTAAGACCTCCGACTCTAGCTGAGCCGTAATACAGTCTTTGACTGTAAGCGACGTCTCTCGAACTCTCTGCGTTAGCAGAGAGGAACCCGGACGAAGCTTTGCCGAAGGGCAAGGTTTCGTCCGGGGAGGTAGACAAGGCCTGAACCCGTCTAGGCGGGTTCAAAGGCTATATTTTTGGCCGAGCCTACGGGCTCGAAGATACCCATATTAAACCGGCCTTGTGCCACATTCAATCCTCGTGGGTGGATCGATAAATACTAAGACAGATAGACCGAGAAGTTTTTAGCTGAGCTAGTTATTGACTACTCAGGCGATTTCTGTACCTTTTTACCAACCTATTAAAACCCTTTTTATTGTTACGTGTTATTTGGCGTTTGTCTCTACTAACACCAAATCAACATCATAACAATAAGCCAGACCAATTTCACCGTATATACTGGAGTATTAACGTAACCAACGTTAAGTGTAGATTCAAAATGCGTTGGGGATAGAGACATGTTTGAACAAATAGTTCATAGCATATAAAATACTGTCTAAACATACCGTGAACACACTGAGATATTTCCGTCTTTCTTGTTACATTTCCATGCGTCTTACTTTTATGCAGCAGGTCATTGATAGAAGTTTCGACACTAAAATGTCGCAAGTAAAGCAATAAAAACTTGTGAGTAGTCAAACAATGCACCTGCAGTATAAGACCTGAATGAAAGATAGTTTGCGTCATATCGACAGAAGACGGCTTTGCAGGTAAAAAATGCATGCGATAATATATCTAAAGTTCATAGTTGACATACACTCTCTATACTTACGTCATATGGCACGAGAATACATTTGTTTGATCCCGGAATTGAAAGAGAAGTTGAAATGTCAAGAGTTTCGTATCAGATGCCAAAAGTGAAGATGCTGTTCTCAATTGCGTCTAAATTAAAGCAGTTATTCGCTTGATGGGCAATAAGAAAAATAGATTGTGCATCTGTAAAAAAATATGACGTACGAATGACGAAGTTGGAAAGCAATAATGATCGAAATATGAAGAGAAATAAGAGTGCTACTTCGGCTTGTTATCTACAAGGAAAATATCTTCACAGTATGAATTTTTATTTTGGAACGATATCTACACAGCAAGACACACACACACACACACACACACACACACACACACACACACACACACACATATATATATATATATATATATATATATATATATATATATATATACTATTTACATTATTCGGATTATTGTCCTCATTTTTGTTGCCATACTTATTACAGCGTTTCGGCCGTTGAACGTTCCGGCCTTTTTTAGGTGGTTGGAATGTTGAACTGAATCCTTTATTTCGCTTACTGAGGTAGGCTGTTCTAGTTCCACGTGCCATGTTTAATGTATGTCAGTTATCAGTTATTTCCTGTTAATTCCCCTCTCCATGTTCTCCACTGCCTTGAACTCACACTCTTTGGGTCCTAACACTGGATCTAACTAACGCCATTATCCACTGTGCCATGTGTCCTAACACGTGGAACTAGAACAGTCTACCCCAGTGAGCGAAATAATGGGTTCAGTTCATGAAGATGAGGACAATAGTTTGAATAATGTAAATAGTGTACATCATAACTCATCAGAAGAAATATATATATATATATATATATATATATATATATATATATATATATATATGACATTAAGAAAATGTAATTAAATATTTCAAAAACACTTTTATTTATATTGCAATAAACAGCATGTACATTGGCTAAAATATCTACACCGTACAAATTTAAATTTTGAATATCTACATAGTAAAGTATGAACCTTTGTGTTTTATTTAAACATTGGCATAATTGATGTATACAGCACAAATGTTATTATTCGTTTCAATAGATATATCTAAATGACTTTGACTTAGAAGAATAAAATTATTGACTGCATTATTATAAATATAGCAACGTGACAGTAATTGCCGCACACATTCACAGGAAATTACTGAATGTTTCTGGAAAGGCCTCATTTGGCGTAAAAACGGCCAGGAGCTATATCAATAGAGTTAATGGCAATATTTCCCTACATATGCCTCTTATATTGATCTGGACACTCTTCAGTTTTATGCAACGATTTGGTTCAGTTAGAATAATTCTGTTAATGAAAATACTCGTTTGGCCAGAAAGTCCTGACTCAATTAGGAAGCAGAACGAAAGCAGCAAATCTTGATCTGCGTCTGGTAGAATTTCCAAGAAGTACTGCATTTCGAGCTTGCACAACACCATCGCTCTATCAACACTAAACAGTATTTCCTGCAGCTAGACCACGTGTACAAAATAAAGGACTAACCTGCTTTGATCAAGCGATGTTGGGCTTTTTTTTCAACAAGACTATGCCAGGCCACCCACTGCCAAGTTGAATAAGGAAAAGTTCAAAGATATGGCATTCGTTGAGATTTTTCAACATACTCCATTCAGTTCCGATGCTGCTTCGAGTGACAATAGCCTATTCTGGTCAATGGCACACTTCTTCCATGCCCAGCGATTGAACATTTCTGTTGAGGGGAAAGAAACTTATTTACAGTTTTTATTATTATTATTATTATTCAAAGCCAGCGAATTGGTATCTAGGACAGAATTTGAACCTCGCTGATCGCTGAAAGAATATAGTCGAGAATTACGGATTTTATTTTCAAGAATAATTGTTGGTTCTGCGCCAAAATATTTAGATGTTTCCTTCCTCTTCCTTAGTGAGTCAAGACATTCTGGCCAACCTAATATCACTTTCTGGCCAACCTAATATTAAGGATTCACAAATATTGCGTTGGTATGATTAATGTCAGGATTAGAAGTGACTCTAAAATCTGTTTCGGATTTACTGTATATGATGTTTCCGTTTAGGGTCATATATCTATGTTTTAGTATTGCTGTTTCTATTAATGTTATGGGACCTTACTCATAATAACATAATGGACTATTCCATACGTAATAAATATTGTGCCTCAAGAGGAAGCAGGGAGTTCAGTCCGAAATCGGGCGACCGGCTGACCGGCCGATCGGTTGAACTCTCTGCCTTCGGGCGGGGAGGAACCCGAACGAGGCTACGCCGAAGAGCGGAGTCTCTTTCCACCGAAAACCGACCCTGAACCCGTATAAACGGGTTCAAAGGGCATATTTTTGGCCTAGCCCGCTGACTTGGAGATCCCACGTTAAACCGGCCTTGTGCCACATGATGCCCTTTCTTGGGGTGCCTAAAACCTGTTCAGTCTGAAGTCGGACGACCGGCTAACCGGCTGATCGGTTGAACTCTCTGCCTTCGGGCGGGGAGGAACCCGAACGAGGCTACGCTGAAAGGCAGTCTCTCTTTCGGGGAGGTAAACCGACCCTGAACCCGTTTATCCTGGTTCAAAGGGCATATTTTTGGCCGCGCCCACGGGCTCGGAGATCCCACATTAAACCGTCCTTGTGCCACATGATGCCCTTGTTGTGGGGGTGACTAAATACTGTTCAGTCTGAAGTCTGGAGCGAGGTCCGTCAGGAGTCTGTCAGTCAGTCTGAGAGAGCGAGTCAGTCAGTAGAGTCCCGTTCAGACAATTACTACTAAACCTGATTGTTTGTACTAACACTTTCTACTTCTCTGTATATATTCCTGTTTGTAATATATCTGTGCTATTCCATATACGTGTTCGATTTCTTCTCTATTGGTTCTATCTTGGACTATCACCGTGGTACAAGGAACCGGACCATAACACTTAACAATACGGATTTTTTTGTTTCTTTTTTTACCATTGGTACAAAATCTTTTAACCAAAATGTCTGAGGGATTATACTTATCGGATACTACTTTCATGGTATATGCTATCTATATAAAACTACCTTCATGTTATATATATATATATTTAACCTGTATTATTAAATGTAAGTGGTTATGCTTGGGTTCCATTTCCAAGTTGTCCCATTGTATAGATGCTTTATACAAATTAAATAGCCTACACTACAAAATCCGAAAAAATCTGCAAAATGAAGCACTTCCGGTCCCAAGAATTTCGGATGAAGGATTATCAACCTGTGCTAGTTGTTTCGGGTTCAGTAAAGATATTCAAAATGTCAAAAAGTAGTTTTATATAAAACTACTTTATATTGTAGTAAGTCAGATACTGACACAAAAATCTGAAGGTCGAAAACGACAGCAACAAAAGACTATATGAAACAACACACAACGGTAAAACTTAAGAAATTATCGTTTGAAACAAAGAAAAGAGTGTTGAATTCCTATGCTATAATTAACATCTCATAGGGGCTATAAATGTTACACAAATGTTGAAGAATCCCTTGAGGGATTAATGAAAAGAAGACCTGCGAGGAAATTCCTTTGCGATAAGAAAGAGTCAGCGGGTATTCATGTGACACTAAATGACCAAAGTCTGCATCGAAAATTTAACATTCATAGGACATACTGTAGACAAGTAAAGCAGTGATTAATATGAACAGGCTTGTAGGAATGGGTGGCACAACAAGGGCGAGATGGGATAGGATGATAAGAGCAACAATTAACAGTAAGGCGTGGAGAGCGATGGTCATAAACACCCTGAAAGGATGTGGAAAAAGAAAGAAAGCAGACATGTATCTAAAATGTGGTAGATATTTAAGGCCATTTCTTTCTTTCGAAAATGCACCCAATAAACAACTCAAACCCGATTCATCGTTATTTCAGTGTGGAAGCAATTTGGATGAACGTGTTATATATGAAGGAAATAGAGGTAGTTAGGAAAGACGACGAGGATAAGGAGGATAGATAACGATAGATTTGATGCGGATAAGATGGTTGTATACAGGAAAGCATTCACGCGGGAGTCTGTTATTCTTAAGGTTTCTCCTTACAGTTGGAATACGGAGAACAGGAGGGTGTTCCGATTGTGTGAGAACAGCACGGAGTATACTCTAAGGGTTAGAACTTGTAACATTAAAGAATGAAGCTTATCTGAACATTTGCCATGGAAATATCGATATCGTTTAGATGTTGTCTCTCTTGAAAGGAGGTTGCCATGTGGTCAATACGACTTGCAATCAAAAGAATGCTTAAAAGGTTTTAAATATTCTACTGGGATTAGATTGAGGACTGACAAGCTTCAACACGGATATTCTAGCAATACACTGTTTCTGGTCTAATCCGACTCATTGGAAGATAAAACATGAGTGAAGGAATCTGATATTTACTGCAACAATAGAATGAGATGATCCTTTTCAGCATCTTTTGCAGTGTATCCAATTCAGGCCTGGAGTGGAGTTTTCGAGTCCAATGAATGTCCAGCACTCATTTAAAGTACAAAGGGTCATCTTGGCTGAAATAATCTCGCAGTCCGATCAGTGATGATGGAAAGACACATGCTTGCGTTTGGAGATACTGAAATCTGCAAGTCAATCTTGGACCAAACAAATTCATTGAAAGCAATTATGACAAGGAGAGATAAGATACATTTTCAAGTCCGTCTCCAAAGAATAATATTTAGCATTCCTTGTAGAGTAAATGAGAAGCAAATTTTGAGACCTCAGCCGAGATGTATATTTTTTGCCAACAAGCAAGTTATTGTGGTCTAGATTTGTAGAAACATAATGAACCAGGACCCGAGTCGAATGGAAGAAATGACGAACAAGACTGGCCTTATCTCGACAAAAGAGAGTTCGTCTTTGGCATGTAGGACTTCAATTTGAGAGAAGGCGAGTACGTCATTCTGTCAAAAGAGACCCTTCTTTGTTGTCCCACAAGAAATCGAATCATTAGCAACTTTACATAATATTAGCATAGTTGGAGAGAATCAAGAAGAGACATCTTGGTGTGTTAGTGCTTCATTCTAAGGTGCCCGTAAGTCTAGTATGTTTATCATCCGGGTGAGTGATTGGTGACTTGCGATTATAAGTAGACCATCTTGGAGATGAGAGGTGCCTTCTGACTTACGATACGTGCAGTTGTGGTAGGACGAACGAACGAAGGAACGACGAAGCGGATACAGTGAAGAGAACAACGATAAACACTAAAAAATACCGGTGTTGAGGGAAGAAACGCCCTATCTGAAATTTCGTCCAAAGACAGTCGCTAATTTCTTTTGACCACAAGTTTATAACCATAGACTAAATTTTCAGTATTGCAAGATATTTTCAGGCTGAGTCAACAGTGATGAGCTTCTACGCAATGATGTTGAGAATGTCATGAAAACAATACGTGAGTAACAAGAAATTGTAAAATTGTAATGACAAAGGCTCCTTATAACTAGAATCTGTAAGAGACAGCTGCAAACTACTAGACACCCAATGCGTCAAGTGGATTTGAATAATAAGATATTTACTGTGTTATTTACTCTTGTCTTAATAGTAAATCTGATCGGTGTGATAGGGTCAAACTGGCAGCTAATTTAAAGAATGACATAAAATCTGTTGTTAAATGGGGCAAGGCGTGGCTTATTAATTTTAACGCCTAGAAAATGAAACCTTTCACTTTTAATAGCCTGAGAGAACCGTTTTTAACTTCCGTTAACATGGCTGAGGCTAATCACCAAAAGAGTGACACATTGCCCCTCTTCGGATTAACGTTTTCAGCTGAAATGAAGTGGAAAGAATATAATGAATCAATTGCTAAATCTGCAACTACGAACGTTGATTCACTATGTCGTGTTAGACAGTCTTTCTCGCCATTAAAACAAAGACTACCATTTGTCCATGCTTTGAATATTGCTGCCACACCTGGTTTGGTGCTCCTGCTATATATTTAGAAATTCTTGAATAATCTGCAATATTATTAGCCATAACCTGGCATCTTAGCGTCAGTCCCTTTCTCACAGCCGTAACGTAGATTCCCTGTGCCTTTTCTATAAATATTTTCGTGGTATATTGTTGTAATGTACTTTCCTCTATGGTACGTAGAATTTATAAATTTAATCTCAATACTAGATTGGCGGCAAGGTCTCATCATTTTATAGGTAAATATGGATAGATATAATCGGAAGTTATATAGTTCCTTCTGTTACTTTTCTCGCTTGTAGAACTCTCTTCCGGACGCTTGCTACCCAGTTGACGTTCAATGTTCAAAAACTTAAATGCAATGTCTATCGTTATCTTCTTTCTTCTTTTATTATCTCCCCTTAAAATTAGTTTTTTCTCATATTCTCTAATACTCAGTAACAGCTTGAGTCCTAGGGGTTTTATTCCCTTGCTTGGGAGGGATGATTAATAAATTCAGAGAACACATTGATAGTAACAGGGATTAGTTAACCAAGATATTAATGTAATTAACAAGACTAATATATAAAATATTAGGAAATTGTGGAGAGCCATGTTCACTTTGGTACTGAAGAAGTGTAGCAGTTAAAAGAAGAGAAATGCAAAATACGAATTCAAAGAGAGTAATTTATGTCACATCAATCACCTTGAAAATAATTTTTCATATCCACGTCTGATCGGTATTTTTTAATATAGAAAAAAAACCCCCAAAAACAAAAAACAAAAAACCTCAGGCCATCTTAGGTGAAATGGAACAAAGCGCATTGTAGATGAGATTGATGTCTTTGATATTTTGGTAAAAATGTGACATTCGGTGCCACATGCATACTAAGCACTTTGATCTTCGGATTTCCGTCAAGAATTGTTAGCAAATACATCAAATCGATACGTTGCCATGAAAGGTATAAAAAAAAAAGACGAGCATCTCCCAGAAAATATCGACACATCGAAACTGAATGATTTATAACAAAATCAGTAGTAGAATTCTTTAAAGTATTTCCGCAAACCAAATCCAGTAACAACTTAACAATAATCCTGCCACCTGTCGACTGTTGGAAAAACTCTTATGTATCAAATATTAGTTCTAAAAATGGTTTACCTTTTTGTCACGTTGAATATATAAGATTGAAAGTGATATGAACATATATAAAGCGATATTTATATATAAAAAAAGGAAATGAAAAATAACAAAAGCAACCAATGACAGAAGAGCATGAAGATGGAAATAAATGATAGATAGAAAAAACCTGATACGGCGCCCAACTGAAAAAAAATTAGCTAAACGAAACCCAATGATAATAGTAATGTAAGCCATTTCTATACTGGAAACATTCAGAAATCATTGACAGAAAATTTAAAGTTAATATCTTTTGAAATTTCTAAAATATTTCTCATGTTTGTTTTTCAGGAAAATAAGCTTTACAAATCAAATAACAGTTACAAAACTCTCAACTACTGATGAATATTTTCTGCATAAGAACCGTCCTGACCATGACGATAAACTACATCTGGCAGCAAGGCCTCTAATCCGTGGGTTTGAGGAGCGTGGAACCACCCCTTAATTGCTGGTGTTCCCAGAATCTACTCTGACTAGGGGTTGGAGTCCCAGCTATGGGCAAAATAGTTAAACCTAAAACTGGAGTCACAACTCTATGATAGTAAAAAATATATTTTTATATTAAAAATACCAGCAATACATTTTTGAAATAAAATGTTACCAGCAATACATTTTTGAAAAATATATATTACCTGCAATGAATCCATAATCTATTCACACGAACGTATCTTAAAAATTGTGTCGGCATTAGCAACCCATTGAGGTGTTGATAAGTCGTAAAACAAAATTAACAAAACCATTTACGTAAGACTTTGTTTAAGCTAGTCTGGAAAGTCCATTTCCTGATTATATCTTTATTTTTCTTTCAGTTAAATGTTGTCAAATGATCTGGGCTTTTCTTATTTCATAAACATCTCTAGTAACAGTACGACGGCAGATCCGATAAAAAAGATTCGTCCCTATCAGCCACCCTATCAATCAAGATAAAAATTCTTATGAAAGCCAAAACATTTGTATGCCATCGATGGACAGACTAATAAAAACATCAGATTCAATGTCTCATACCTAAGTCTATTTCTTCTTCCTCTCCCAACTTCAATTAATATCGGCGAGTGGCTGTGTGGCTTTAGGGGCTTTCTCCAGATGTGGATTCTTCTGAGCGCGAAGATATAAGATATATATTTCCTTATCACTGTCGGCTGGGGGCTTCCTATCAACAGTTTTCCCACGTGTGAAAATTCTATTTATGTTGTTGGCAACCAGTCTAAGGATAAATGTTTATCTTGTACATTAACCCGCTGATCCTCCCAGACTCTCAGGTGGTCTACTGTGACACAGACATTCTAATATCATATGAGATTAATTGTATAGGGCACCTTTAAATTGATGTTCAAAATCGTTGAACATATATATATATATATATATATATATATATATATATATATATATATATATATATATATATATATATATTGGTCATGTTAATAATAGACGTTTTCTGATAATGACATTCACTGACCGGGCTGACAGAGCTAATCTCACTATTTACATTATTCGGACTATTGTCCTCATCTTTGTTGCCATATTTATCACAACGTTTCAGTCGTTGTACGCACCGGTTTTCTTCAGGTGAAGAATAATGTAAATAGTGTACATAATACCTCATCTCGGAAATATAGAAAGACAGAGATCTCCGTTCGTTTGAATTTTCTAAAATCTTTCTTTTGAAATAATTTCTTCAGGAAAAAGGTTTCTCAAATTCGTTCATTAAATGTTATCATGCTTTCCAATTTGAATGGAGTTTCCTTCCCTGCCTTTTGTGTGGAATGTCAGAATCTCGATTATATCATTATTATCTTTTCGATGTACATGTGATATCCATTTTAGTTGTTGCTGTTATTTGAATGTCCACGTGTTATGCGTTTTCTGCTATTTGGCACAGTTCTTTTTTTGTGATACTGTAACGACAATCGACAAGTCTCGAAGATGTATGCTCCTCTCTAAGGTTTACTGACTTCATTCTATCGAAGCGACTTTAATATTTGATCTGATAAACCGGATGTATAGAGCTGAAAGTTGAGATATTTCAGAGCCAGTGTGTTGTTATGTCTGTGAACATTGTGATTTGACTAAACCGATTAAGTATATGACTCGGGTTTTAAATCCAATTTTTTGATTGTTTTTGTTGCCATTTTAAGTGTTGGGAGAAAATACTCCAAGCATCGACCTTTCTACATATGTCGAATTCTCTATTCTGCATTTAATTACATAATTTCTATGTTCAGTTATATAAACTATATATGGCCGACACTCATGTCGATTTTAAATTACGAGTTCTCAACTGAACAGTTTAGTTTACATCTCTCAACACAATTATACGAGTTAAACCGTGCCTAGAATCAGCCACAATTTTTAAAGGAACTGACGTCGATTTAAACTTATGAGGTCTCAGCTATTTAGTTTAATAGCGAAACGTTAGACTCTCATCACATATATTATACTGGTTAAGGTGTGTCTAGAACCAGCTACCATTTTGTGTGGGACGGATAACAGAGAAATCACGAATGCATTAAATAAAATAATTTCAGTTTGATTAAAAGCCAGTATTTATAATACACGTTTGTAAAGTGAGTCAAACAGATTTGGAATATTGTCGCCACATACCTTTTCTATTCACAACATGGAATTTTGGCAAATATTCTTAAGCTCATGTCTCTGCCTGTTTTCTTTTTCTGCACTCTCTCCATCCCTCTCTCTCTGTATATATATATATATATATATATATATATATATATATATATATATATAGGGGGTGCTAAATAGATTAACTTGTTTACCTACGTACTATTTCATCTAAAGAAAATCCAACAGTTAAAAAAATTATATCGGCAGTACCAAAGATTCCTTTAAAACGAGGTGGTATCAGCACATTTTATCTTCCAACCACAATGTGTACCGTAACAGAACATCCCTTCCAAATATTTTGGGCACTTAAAATAATTTTAAAGACCCCTACGGTAAAATGAAAAATATTTTTAAAACTAGAATTTGTAAATCCTTACATGATCTATGCCCCACCCCATGTTTACAAGAAAACCTGTGCATATTGTAAAGTTTCCTAACAATTAAGCCCTGTTAAATCAAAGTAATGAATTAACAGTGTTATGTCAGCATTGGGTACCTTTTACCTTAAAATATAGTTAAAAGAATTTTTCATAAATAATTAGGCATTAAAATTACATAGCCATTACCTTATTAGTATATATATATTTAATTTGAAAATTTGTTCATGGTAACTTTATGTCTGCTTAAACAAATCTGAACACCAAAATTAACTCCATACATAATACATTTGTCGCTGACATGTCTAAAGCGTCGGTTTATCTTGACATGAATGAAAAACCCACCCACCTCCATCCTCTTACCATATTTTTCTATTTCAGATTGGATCTGACTTTTAATTGGTTAATCCTGACATACCTACAAGTATATTTTAACTCCGACATAATGCTCACCACGTTTTAACTTCCACAAACTTCCCAGATATATCATTTTTATCACAATTTATCTAACATCAACTGAGGAAGAACTATTATAGTTCTGAAGAGAAAAAGAGAAGTAGGGAGAGAAAGTTATATTTAATATTTGCGAAATACTTTATGTATCATATTAATGTTCTTTCTACGGAGGTTGGAAAATATTGAGAATTGTTACATCATTACGGTGGGTAAATAATACTGCTTGTTATGGCAGTAATAACTTTATATATATATATATATATATATATATATATATATATATATATATATAGAGAGAGAGAGAGAGAGAGAGAAAGAGATTGTCTGTGGCTGGCTATATATATATACATACATACATATATATATATATATATATATATATATATATATATATATATATATATAAGGCAGGAGGATGTGTGTGAGTGTTTAACGAATGTTTGCGGCCATTTTGTACTCGCCGGAATGAGAGCCAACAGATGACTGACACGAATGTTAACTATCATACTAGCATGGAAAAAATCGATAGCTGCATTCGTCTCAAGTCTGAAAAATTTAAATCTGCCTGGCTCATTCGCTTGATTAGACTCAACGTTGATTCTGATTACATGAAAAAGTATTTGTTGTTAACATTCTTTTTTTCTTTCGGTTTTTCCAGTTACGTATCCTTTTTTAAAGCTGATCGTTTTGTGTTCATTTTGTTTAGTTCTTTTTTCGTAACAGATTTAATATTTAGTATAGATCTTAGAAGAAATTCGCAGTGTGAGAGAGGCAAGAAGTAAGGCATGTAGCAACATCAGCACGGCAAAGGGCACTCCTTGAAAGACAAGGATAGGCAAAACTATTTTAAGTCAAGTGATAGCGATTGCTGTATGAGTCGTACGATTTTTGAATCAAGTACGGGCAACTCCAAGCCATGCTGCTAGTGCATATATATATATATATATATATATATATATATATATATTAAGAAATGGACAAGGTCCGACAATTTATTTATTAAAGACATATTTTTATGTTTAACGTTGTTATTTTATAGATACAAGTATTTAAGCAAATGCTCTGTTTATGATAAACAGTATTAAATAAAATTTACCGGCCTGAATGTCGAGAAATTTTCATAGAAAATTTTCGTTCTTTGAATTCGAACCTGCATCTATACGGAACCGTCATATACGCTGACGTGCCTTTACCGCTTGGCACGTCAGCGTATATGACGGTTCCGTATAGGATGCAGGTTCGAATCCTGTCAAAGAACGAATATTTTCTATGAAAATTTCTACCGAACGCTTCTTTGTAGCCTAGCGGTAAGGCACGTCAGCGTATATGGCGGTTCCGTATAGGATGCAGGTTCGAATCCTGTCAAAGAACGAATATTTTCTATGAAAATTTCTCGGACATTCAGGCCGGTAAATGTTTTTTAATACTGTTTATCATAAACAGAGCATTTACTTAAATACTTGTATCTATAAAATAACAACGTTAAACATAAAAATATGTCTTTAATATATATATATATGTGTGTGTGTGTGTGTGTGTGTGTATATATATATATATATATATATATATATATATATATATACAGTAATCATTTTACTGCAGTTCTGTTAATTCTATTACTCAGTTGTGTCGGAAAACGCGTGTAGGTCAATTTTATTTTTACTCCTGACACTAGTAAATTTTTTAATATTGTCAGGGCACGAACAGATAATAACACACCTTTGTTTATTTCCGAAAAATCGAGAACACCAGATTTAGTGAAGAATAACTGCTGTCAAAAACAATCAAAATAATATTTGCAGCTTATCAGATGCCAACTTCTAATAACAATAATTGCCTTTCAGACGATGTACATCAGATTTTCTTGCCAACAATTTGTTTAAATTTAATATTCAATGCTTGTCAGTGAAACGTGCTTAGAATGTAATTCTTATTTTAGGCTAAAGTTAAACATTTGTTTCTTTTAGATTATACTGTTAATAAATATTGGCATCGGGAACGAGAAATATGGCATTAGCTTAAAAATGAATAATTCTTATATATATATATATATATATATATATATATATATATATATATATATAAGTATAGGATTGGTGTATACGGAATAAATTCTAATAACCAGCAAATACTATTCTTAATAGAGTTCTCAATACAGCGTAGAGCAAATATAATTATTTATTCAAAAATTATAACATAAATATGGTAAAAAATCACTAAAAAAATAGCCATTTTGTTTCAACGCTTCTGGTGCCTTATCAAGTGATGGTGTTGAATGAGAAATAAAGAGTTTATTCTACATTCAACACCATCACTTGATAAGATACCATCATTCGATACCACAGCAAAAGCGTTGAAACAAATGTGTATTTTTGTATTAATTTTTTATAACATATTTATGTTATATTTATATATATATATATATATATATATATATATATATATATATATATATATATATATATATATATATATCCATTCGGATAGGGGTCAGATTTTATTTAGGATTTCAGTTTTTTTTATAGCGCAGCATTTGTCCGCCATGTTTGAAGCGTATAACACTGTTGATAATTTTCTAATTTTTTTCAAAAAGAATCTGAAAGCTTTTATTTGTAGGATATAACAGATTCAGCTTTAATCCGCTTATTGATAGTTTATATTATTTTAAAAGGTCTATTAATATTAAAAAAAATCAAAAAAAACTTCTCTATTTCCGATCAATATACGACTTTACTGCCGGTTTAAGACCCTTTCCCTGAGTTAAATCTCATTGATAGAAGTTAATGCCTAGTCCACCTGCAGCAGAATGATCGTCTTAGGTATGACGATAAACTACATCTGGCAGTCCCCCGCCCCAGGTCCACCCTAACTAATCTAGGCAATAACTGCTGTTAGGATCGCCACAATGGGCAAATAATTAAGCGAAAGTTGGGTTAAAAAATTACGAAATTATATAATTACATTTTCATCGTAAAAATACCTGAAATACATTTTCGAAGAAAATAAATTACCAGTAATACATTTTCGTAAATTCAATTACTAATTTCCCCATAAAATTAAATTTCAGTATTAAATGACCCATAAGGAGTTGATATGCCGCTACACAAACCTGCTGAATTGCGCAACGACGGAAAAATTTCAATCGCAGTGCGTTTTTATGTGTTGATGCATCCCCACGGACAACAGCTCTAGAATGATTCAAAACAAATGCTACATATTCCAGTTTACTATTTAACCCATAACTTGGGGTCCAGAGGTGCATTTCAGATCTTTTATACGTCTGTGAATATTACGAAAACGGATTGAAACCGAACTCGTCCCTAAGAGTTTGCATTCTTTGCCTATTGTATTAAACATTACTTGAAAACGACAAAAAAGACTGACAATCTGTTTTTAACTAGAGGAAAGAAATGATTTCATAATGTTAACACTTCCAGAACGAAAATGTTCTCTTTTAATCGTTTGAGTGAACCCCTTTTTCCTTCCATCAGCATGGCTGATGCTAACCTCAACGCATATCTCGCACTAAAGTTTTCCGCTGACATGAAATGGAAATATGATATTGAATCAATTGCTAAGTTCACAGCTAGGAAGTTTAGCTCTTTGCATCGTGCTAGACAATTTTTCTCGACAGAAATTATTTTATATATTTATAAGTCTACCATTCGTCATTGCTTTGAATATAGCTGTCATATCTGGTCTGGTCCTCGTGTTCTATATTTAGAGATTCTTGATAAAATCTGTAGAATAATCTGCAATGCTATTGTTTCAAACTTGGTATCTCGGCTTCAGTCCCTTTTCCACCGCCATAAAGTAGCTTCCCTGTGCCTTTTCTATAAATAATTTGATGGTAATTGGTTTCGATGATATATTCGCTATGGAACTTCGACTATATGAATTTATGCGCAGTACTAAATTGGTGGAAATGTCTCATTCTTTTACAGATGTAATGGCTAGATGTAACCGTAAGTTCTATGCTAACCGTTTCTTTTTCGCACTTCTCACTTGTGGAAATCTCTTCTCGCTTTTGTTTTTCCATTTATCTTTCATGTTAAAAATTTAAATGCAATGCCAATAGTTATATATTGTCTTATTAATCCCTCTAGTTATATTGTTCTCGCTTCATAATAGTATATTTTTTGTCATATTCTCTAACACTCCTAGTACCCGTTGCTTCTTAGTGTCTTTATTGCCTTCTTGTAGTGAAATGATTAAAAACATAATTTAATGGGGTAGTATCCCATTAATACTAACCGTAATATTATGAAAATAAAAATACATGTTGCCATTATTTATCGATCGCTTTAAAAAATCAGATTATAATTTTAGGTTTTACTTAATGCTTATTTTTGTAATGCCTATTTGGAGGATAGTCTTTTTAAATCACAGATACAATAACGTCTTCGAACAATACTCGGTCAGACGCCGCTACTTCCCAAATATATATAATTTATTCCTGCCTCAAAAACAAATCTAGTCTCGCAGACAAAACTCACTTGGCCGTGCGTCTCGAAAAGGACCTCCAATCGATTGTGAATTGGGGCATGAATTGGCTGGTCAACTTCAACGATTCGAAGACAAAACTGCTCTCTATTAATCACCACAGAGATCCTTCCCTTCCCTCCATTAGAATGTCTGACGCTCAACTTCTCGAGAGCAACCCTCTGCGGCTTCTCGGTCTCACGTTGACTGCTGACCTGAGATGGAATAAATACATTGAGTCAATTGCCTCGTCCACTGCAAGGAAAGTTGGCTCCCTGAGCCGCGCTAGGACGTTTTTCTCCCCGTAGTCGATCTTCCAGATCTACAAATCAACAATTCGCCCTTGCATGGAGTATTGCTGCCATATATGGTCTGGCGCCCCTTCTGTTTGCCTCGGGGTTCTTGATAGGCTCCAGAGGCCGATATGCAATATAGTTGGCTCTGCTCCAGCGTCTCGTCTACAGTCACAGACTTTCTCACAGACGCGCCGTCTCCTCCCTCTGTCTGTTCTACAAATACTTTCATGGCAATTGCTCCGAGGAGCTGCATTCGCTGGTTCCCAGACGTCATGGGTTCAAGCGACCTACGAGGCTGGCATCACGCTCTCACCCCTTCACTGTCAAATCTCCTAAATGTAGCCGTCTCTTCTACTCTAATAGCTTCATGTCTCGCACCTCTCGCCTGTGGAACTCCCTTCCCTATTTCTGCTTCCCTGTGAGCTATAATCTCCAGCTATTCAAGAGTAATGTCAATCGACATCTCCAGTTGCCTTGATCTATCTACTACCCTGATCCTTTCTTCTATCACTCCTATCTGATCTTGCTCTAAACTTTCTGTAACCCCTTGCGTCCTAGTGGCTTCCCGCCTTGCTTGGGGGAAATGCTTAAATATATATATATATATATATATATATATATATATATATATATATATATATATATATATATGGGAAAGCGGCGTCTGACCGAGCATTGTTCGAATACACACACACACACACACACACACACACACACACACACACACATATATATATATATATATATATTTGTTTATGGTGCGGTTCGTCAAAAATGTGGAAGTTTCTTTTCATTTTTCATTTCAACTTTTGGAAGTAAAGTCTTATGATCCAGATCCCTTTAAAAGGATTCTGATGAAATAACTTATTACATGGAACCTTAAAGTGGTCTGTTTTTATTCAAACATATTTGCTCTGAATTTACATTGAGCTCTCTGTATATCATCCTCCTTGGGTCTACCGGTTTACCGGTTTTTAAACTATATATATATATTTTATATAAACTATATATATATATATATATATATATATATATATATATTATTTTAAAATAACGTTATGGAAGGTAAAACCTAACTGAAATATATTGGAAAATTTTAAAACTTTCTTCTGAAATCAAAAGTATATGAAGTTTAAACAAAATGAATAAAAAGATTAATTGATTTTCTTTTTACTTCTTATCAACTATTCGCAGGTTAATTAAATCTAGAAAATAGTTTAAGACAATTAGATAATAATGCCTTAGCGATAGATGTAGTAATAATTTACCCAAAAAGAAGAAGGGGTGAATTCACACCTACCCCAAACATGAGAAAATATAACGAAACCAACGGCAAATGGAACTCGGCTCCCCGAATAAAAAAGAGAACATATTTTAATGAGTTACTGTTAAAAACTGGCAAAAATATATTCATTTGTAGAGAAAAACATATCCTGTATCAAATTTTTGATGACATCTTTCCTCATTATGTGCCCAGGTAATTTCAACATTTTCCTTAAAACTTTGTCATTGGTCAGTTTCATGATCGTCTTTCTGTAAAACCACATCTCTGCTGTCTCGAGTATTTTTTTTTTATTCTTCCCTGAGATTGTCAAGCATTCAAATGCCATACAGGAGGCCAGTCTTGTTTTCTTTGTGTCCAACAGTTTTTCTCTAAACATTAAAAAAAAAAAATTAAAAGAAAAAAAAATTAGTAAAAATGCTTTATGTATATATACAGTGTAACACGGATATAAGGGAGTTGTCGGGACCGGAGAAGAAGTCTCTTATATCCGGATTCCTCTTATATCCGGGTTTGGTCTATTTTATATACATTAACACAGGATCTAATTTGGGACCAGAGAAAATCTCTCTTATATCCGGATTTCTCTTATATCCGGGTTACACTATATATATATATATATATATATATATATATATATATATGAAGAAATCTACTCTTAAGGTGTGCTATATTTATGGGATAAAGTGCCCAATATCAGAAATAGAGCGTGTGTAAATATAAAAGTGAACATTGAAGTCAACACTTAGAGGCGATAGGCTGTTTTTAATCTAGAAACAATCGTCAGGCGACGAGTGTTGTTTCCTTTAAGTCCAAATAAATGATATTAAGATCAAGCATGGGTGGGGCTGAATTCTCAGATATATTGTTTTTAGCAGATTTTTTTTTTTTTTGCTTCATAAAATACTGGATATAAACGTAGATAACTTACATTTATCAAGCGTGTTGATAGTGTCCTGACATGAAATAGAAAGATTTACAACACACCAAATGACTAAACGTTAGCCAACTGTCGTCTCGATGTGGTGCAATTGTTAGTAAGCTACAAAAGTTATGACTGAGTAGTGAGTTCTATCCTCAGTGAGTGCCCCATAATTTCTGCCTTGTGCCACATCAAAGCGACTCTTATCAAACATCCATTTTCTCGCTATGTCATTTCCGACCGAGTAGTGAGTTCGATCATCCTAGTACTCCACACTTTTGGCCTTGTGCCATAACTAAGCTACGCTTAGAAAATCACCTTATGTTTAGTTATTTGGTCGAAAAAAAAAACTTCTTATCGTCTCTCATTTTATAGATCGTTTGATTCTAAAAAAAAATTTTTTAAAACCGTAGCAAAGCAATAAAGCCACTGAGTCCGAGAGAATATGAGAAAATAAAACATTAAGGAGAGAGGACAATAAAAGAACAGTTTTTAAGTAGAGATATTGTATCGCCTGGAACCACCTCTAAATTGCTGCTGTTCCCAGCTCAACCCTAACCCTGGATGGAAGCACCTGTCAGGGTCTGAGCTATGGGCAAATAGTGAGCACCCCCATGCAAAATCACTATGAAAGTATAAATATACATTTTAATAAATAAAAACACATGCACATTTCCTGATATCTTCGATGTGTCATTTGAGTGTTAAATTCGCGAAGCTTTCTTTCCTCCTTATTTCTCTAGTCTATTACTGCTGTCTCTTCTCTTATGGGTCGCAACTATTTCGTTTCCGAATGTCTGTTCTCTTTAAAATGTCTGCATTTCTTACATTCTCTGCCTCGTGCAGTTCAAACATTTAGCAGTAGAATCCAGCTACAATGGCCTGGCAACATGTCGTTTCCTGTGAATATATTTCTACCCTCGCTGTATATTGAAAAGTAGATATTACTTATAAACCCGGCAGTAATGCCTTCGTTTCTAACGTTTCATCTCGAACTTTTAATATATTAATCAGTTACTGAAGAGAATCAATCATGATTCGTATAAACCTTCAGATTTCTGCGGCAAAATTGAAATATGTCGGCTACGCTACCCGGATATTTGAAATTCACTTCCGAGATATTTGGAAGTACTTGTGGCGAAATGGATTGCGGGCTTTCAATGTAAAATCGGATAGCCGAGTTCGAATACCAACCGAGTTAGGTTCGTTTACGCGTAAATAATACTCGTCAAAGATATGAATCTATCACTTTCCCCGCAGCTATGGGTTAAATAGCAGGATAAGCTTGTTTTTTTTATCTTTGTTTGCATTCTAGAGAATGTGACTGTATAAAATCCCTGATGTATCTGTCTATATTTTTGAGATGAGGTAATATGTACATTATTCGGATTATTTTCCTCATCTTTGCCGCCATATTTATTACAACGTTTCGGCCGTTGTACGCTCCGGCCTTCTTCAGGTGGTTGGAATGTTGAACTGAACCCTTTATTTCGCTCACTGGGGTAGACTGTTCTAGTTACACGTGCCATGTTTAATGGATGTCAGTTATCGGTTATCGGTTATCTCCTGTTAATTTCCCTCTGAAAGTTCTCCATCGCCATAGCTGGGTATTGAACTCACACTTTTTGGGTCCTGTCACCGAATCTAACCAACGCCTTTATCCACTGTGCCATGAGAACATCTGTGTATGAATTTCTGGATATTATAAACCTATAAACCTTCAGCCACTTTTTTTTTTACGAGTGCTCATATTGCAATTGTTGCTGCTATCCCCATGTTTTTACCAGAGCTCATATTGCAATTTTTGTTGTTATTATCGTTTTTCTCTTGCACTCCTTATTACTGGTTCCCATATTGTATTTATTTCTATGCTTGGTCAAAGTTTGAGTTCAATACCCGGTTTAGGCAGTGGAGAACTTTCAGAGGGAAATTAACAGGAGATAATGGATAACTGTCATCAATTAAAACATGGCACGTGTATAATGCTGAAAAATAGTCATAGAAAAGTTTTTTTTATAAAATTGACATATGCAAGTAGAGTGTTAATAATTTCGTTCTTAAAAAATAAATTCGTTTCGAATTATAAAAACAACAAAAAGATATCTCCTTTATCAATAATTAGTCATTCTGGAATAACTTTACTTTCATGTTATTTTCTGCTATTATAGGTAGGAAAGTTTTGTCTGAATTTCCTTAATGGATAATTGCCAGTTCTTAATGGTCTTAATTAGATTTTCTCTCAACTAATTATCTAGCTTAAAAAAAAAATCAAGGTAAGTCTTAAGTTGTATGAATTTATTAAATAAAGCATTTACTGGACAACCAAAAACATGTTTTAAGTTGTCTATGTTTTTCCAAATTAATTTTCAACGCTGAGTCCGAAAATCATACCATTATCTGCTAAGTTGTGTTTTTTGTTATAAGTCCGATCTTCTGACTAAATCGATTATATTTTTGTGATATTATTGATTACATTTTCACGTACAAAATAAGTTTTTAAAAGAAAAAAATGTTTTCGAGCACAATCTATTAATCAAATTTTACAAACTTCGATTCCAATAAATTGAATAGTATGATTTATGAATGTAAGTACATGTAAGTTGCATGTTACGCCAACATTGTTTAAAATTCAGGGCAAGAAATTCTTTTTATTCGAACCGTCCGAATGATCAGCGGCAGGGATGTGTCTCCTCAAAGTCCTGACATAATCAGCCATCGTGCCTATATTCCAGCATCCCTGATACCTGGTCTCCATCTCTTACATGTCCTGATGGAACCACTTCCCCTATTCCTCGCTCATTGATCTCATATTCTCGATCCATAGATTAGAATAAATAATACATTTTGCTGCTCATATTACATACATGGTTTCTGAAAGTTCTGCGTAAATCCTGGCCGTGATGTTGCCAAGAAAGATCTTTACGACCTGAACAAAAGCTTTCTATACTTCCAGTTCTACTCCGGACATTGACTTTTCAAACTCTGGATTTCTGATGATCTGACGTATTTGAGGACCACCAAAAATTCTGGCTTTCAACTTCTCCATCGTCAACCCTGTTAAAGCCTGGCACAGGGAAGTAAAACAGCCACCATTCTTGTCCAGAACTGCTTGATAAAACCCAGCTTGTTGTGCGGTGCTGGGAAAAGTATCGTGTATCTTTCCACCAGCGACATATTGATGACGTTCGTTGCTCTGCAAGTCATCAATTCCTCAGGAACAGGTCATTCCTTTTTTAGGGTAAGGCTGGGCAGTGTCCCTACTATCCCACATGCATAGAAAGCATGGGTACTTGGTGAATCCAAACTGTTGGCCCAACAAAACGTTCGTCATCTTCAGGTCAGCACAAATAAACCACTCATGCTTATCATAATTTTCTCCAGGGCTTCCGCGAGAAGTGAGAGACAAGTACAGGTTTCATTTTAAAGGATCACATTTCATTATCTAAATCAGCTTCGAAAATAAAATTTCCTTGGCCCATGTATTTGCTTATTTAGCTGTTTTATTTTAGCTTTTTCAACATTGTAATAGATAAGTTATTGTTAGAGTTATACACTTTCGTTCTGTTGAAATATGGTATATGTGTGTGATAGTAGTTATTTAAGCCGAGTTACCAGATCAGGACCAATAATATAGCTGATTTTTCTTTGAAATATTATAAAGATTCTCTAAATATATAATAGAAGCACCGATCTATTTTTGCCAGCAAGAGGGAAAAGTAGACTTACAAATATTTAAGTAGCTTTACATATGGTATACGAATGTGATATTAATTATATTAGTTTATTTTACGTGTGTATTTACAGTTATATTCTGCAAATGAAAACATCACTGTAAAGTCTTATATACGAGCAATATGACTTTATTTTGTATTGTCAATAAATTTGACAAAAAAAAAGAATATCATTATTATCCTTAAACCAATTTATTTTATCATTTCACCCCACGCAAAGCAGTAAAGCCACTAAGATACAAGAAGTTAGTGAGTCTAAAGAAGAAAAAAAAAAGAGAAATATTATTAAGGAGCGAGAAAAATAAAAGAAGAGTAATGATTGCAGGTAATGATTGACATTGCATTTCAATTTTTGAAGATCTAAGTTAGCCGCAAAGAATTGAGCTAGAAGTGTGAGAAAAGAAACTGTTAACATTGAGCTTACGGTTACATCTAGGCCAATTCAACTGTGAATTGATGAGACCTTACCGCCAATCTAGTACTGCGCTTAAATTCTTAAAATCTAGATAGCATAGAGAATAGTTCATCAGAAATAGTACCATAAAAGTATTTATAAAAAAACGCATAGGAAAGTTATATTACGGAGGTGTGAAAGTGGTTGAAGACGAGTTACCAGATCAGGACCAATAATATAGCTTATTCTTTTTTGAATTTTTATCAAGAATCTCTAAATATATAATAGAAGCACCGGTCCATATGTAACAGCAATATTCAAAGCAAGAGGGAAAGGTAGACTTACAAATATTTAAGGAGAGCTGAATTGTCTAGAATGACGCTATGACCCGGTTTTCTTAGCAACAGACCTAGCAATGAGTTTAATAAAATCTTTCTACTTCATGACAATCATGAATGTTAACCTGAGAAGGTGAAACGAATCACTTTCTTGGAGGGTAGCATCAGCCATAAAGATGGGCGAGAGGAAGGAGTGATTTATCGAGAAGCTTCATTTGTGATATGATATTATGTTTGCATTGCTAATACAGTTTATTAAAAACGTGCTCATTTTCTTCATTAAACCAGGTATCCGGATATATATATTTTGTTTTCCATGTGAGCTAATATAAAATATAGACTAGATAGACATTATCACTGATATATAATATTTTTTTAGGCAGGGGTTCTCTGAGACAGGTAAACTATTTCAAGGGTTCCACAAGCGTAAAAAGGTTGGGAAACACTGAAATAGCTTATGAAATTATTACAGGTATGATAGTATAAGTTATTCAACATTAACTACTGTCAAGTGTCCCAAACACCTACATAATAGTCAGATCAACTCCTAGCAGAAATTCAGATTTTTATTGCAGTTCTAAAATCCGATTAACTCTGTCTTGTATGAGGTTACCGGTCGCGTGTATTATCTTACTTAACCATAATTCTCTTCATACAGTCAGTTTGCATTCTGAATGCAGTTTTGGCACAGGTTGTTATTAATCGACGAAGCGTTATGCTAATACGTGTACTTAGCAGCGTGTATTATGTACATTTAAATTACTAGCACTTTGGCTTGTCTAACCAAACTTAACCTGTTTGCATTTATGTATGAACGTTGAGAACATGTAATCTGTTTATTTCTGGCTCGTCTTTCTTTTTTTCACTGCAACATGACGTCGAACAAGTGTTCCAGCCAAGTCAGATTCCAAGGACTTCGAATGCAGATTTAAAAAAAAAAATTCCCCTGTCTATCCTCTTTGGGGATGTTTACCGTTTTATTTCCAGTACTCCAAAATGAGACGCTTAACTATCTTTGAAGCTTCATGCTAGACAATTTCCCCATACAAAAAGAGGAACAAGCTGAGAATAACACAGGTGGAACATATGAAAAACGAAGAAGTTTTAAGTAAAATGGGAACGAAAAGGACAGTTTTATAAAGAGACGATTGGAATCTTTTATTTTTTTTTTGTTAATGTTTAGCGGCATATCAACACCTCTATGGGTATTTAATGCTGGAATCTATATATTTTGTAAACATATTTTTCTTGGGATAATAATATTTTTAATGATACTAGTCTTACTAATTAACCCACAGCAGAGAGACAGAAGTGGTGGATTCATAGCTTTCCCAAGGATATTTGTTCGTAAGTGAATATAACGAACCCAACTGGAATTAGAACTCGGCTCTACGATTAACAATTCCCAGCCATTATCCATTACACGAACCGCGCATCCTAGCTAACTGCAGCCACCATATTCCCTAGATCTCACCCTTTGCGGCTTTTTTTCCTGCTTCCAAACATCAATACCCATGAAAGGAAGCAGATTTGAACGCCTCGATGAAATCGAAGAGAACGCAACGAAGCAGCTGTTTGCTATGAACAAAAGATTTTCAAAAATGCTTGCAGCAATGAAAACAACGTTGAATAACTGTTGTAGCTTCAGAATGGTACTATTTCGAAGGAGTTTAAATACGGAAGTGATATGTGTTGTAGTTTTCTTCTTATATCATTCCCGATACATTTTGGTCATCCCTCGTATATGAAGAGAAGCTCGTCAGGCACAAATGCTTAACAAACGATACTCGTAGATTATTTTTATTATAGTGAGATTGATCTAAACTAGATACATGAATAATTACATCTTGTGTCAATCTAGCATAGTCATAATAAGTTTTACATTGCCTCCATTATATACGGAAATATTTCGCAATTTAAAATCATATTACGAAATCTGCGTCTATTATTATCGTCTTGAAATGCACAAAGTTAAATATCTAAGATTTCTTTTAAAATGAATTAAACGGGGCTTGAATATTCATTACTTTTAAAGTGCTGCAACGGATAGGAAACAGTGGAGAGCCATTATCGACAACGTCCTTAAGGGACACTGCGCATGGAAGAAGACTC
Source organism: Acanthosepion pharaonis (assembly GCA_903632075.3). Classification (NCBI taxonomy): domain Eukaryota; kingdom Metazoa; phylum Mollusca; class Cephalopoda; order Sepiida; family Sepiidae; genus Acanthosepion; species Acanthosepion pharaonis. The sequence continues at coordinate 1,490,070 of CAHIKZ030000391.1, forward strand.
TCAGATAGTCCGTGGTATTCGGCCTTCCTAATTCCATCCCTGAATTGTGGAATGTACATTTTACAATTACAGTTTGTGAGAAACTCTTCCAATCATCTAAGAAGTGGTGATATATATATATATATATATATATATATATATATATATATATATATATATATATATATCGTCGTCATCCATCCATTCGTCTCGAGAGACGATGGAATAATGCGGTGCGCTACGAGCCTGGGCCGGATATATGGAAAACTAGGGATGCTCAGACGTCTAGTTCCCCATCTCGGCCTTGCTATAAAGAGTCCAAAGCTGAGGATAAACCAATACAGTTTGGTAGCAGCACGACTGCAGAAGTTGCCGGAAGGTAGCCGTCCATCGGCCTTAGGGGCTCCACTCCGGGTTTCAATTCAGAGTTGTTCTTCTCCGAGACCAGTTTCCATCCAAGTCTATAGAACTCAGGCTGTCTTGTTATTTATCCATAGCTGGAGGGAGAAGAATATGATTCTTATTTTCCCAAGGGTATTGGTACGTAAGTGAATGTAATGGATTCGACTGGAGTTCGAACTCGGCTCACCGATTTCTCAATCCAAACCGCTATCCATTACTCCAACGTGCCTCCACCCTCTCTCTCTCTCTCTCTCTCTCTATATATATATATATATATATATATATATATATATATATATATATATATATATATATATATATATATATATATATATATATATATATATATATATATATATATATATATACTGGGTGTAACAGCAAAATTGTCGAAATCATATATGGCATAAATCTCCAACGAACAAAATATTTAATATCTAAAAAAAAGCACTAAACTGATTGAGTTTTCAGATACGATATTAAGCCATCTTAACACAATTTGTCGTATGAATCAATGATTTATTCAGCCAGCGAGAAAACAGGTAAAAAAATGTGTCAGCCCGCATTTTTTTCAAAATAGCAATGTTGAGAAGAAAAACATCTATCAGGCCTTCGGTAATGATACCAACATTCATACTTCTGCTTCCATCTTCAAAGTCCATTCAAGAACCATCAAGGGAACGGTGAATATGTTTAAAAAAAGAGGCAACAGTAGAGATGAAAAACTGGATCATGAGGCCACAACAGGAAGAGGGATCATCATTACAACTTAGTACAAAAGAAATCAATCAGAAAAGATCCAGCTAAATCCATATGATATTTGACACTGGAAAGCAGAATTTCAGTTATGGCTGTCCAAAGAGACGTGAAAAAAGACTTGATAATAAAATCATATGTAAAACCTGCGAGGCACATATTTACTCTAGGATGGAAATTTAGAAGATTAGAGAGGGCGAAGATCATCTTGAATAAGTTGGAAAATGAACCTTGGAATAATATATATGTATTTGAACTTTATTTCAATCCTTCATGAGCTTACGGTCTTTAGCTGTGATCAATCTCTATCTATAAAAGGCAGGATGTGTGTGTGTGTGTGTGTGTGTGTGTAACGTTTGCACGGCCGCAATTTTCGACGGATCTGCACCAAAATATACATGCACATGCTCCAAGTTAGCGGGAAGCCCAAGACCGACATTGCATTTCCCAACTCCCATCGATAGTGGAAATAATCGATTTTTTCATGCTTCTACGGCACTGGGTTGGATGTGAAAAAGTATTTGTTGTTAACATTCATTTTTCATTCGTTTTTTCCAGTTACGAGTCCTTTTTTAAAGCTGATCGTTTTGTGTTCATTTTGTTTAGTTCTTTTTTCGTAATAGATTTAATGTTTAGTATAGAGCTTAGAAAAAATTCGCAGTGTGAGGCCTGTAGCAACATCAGCACGGCAAAGGGCACTCCGGCAAAGAGCAAGGAAGAGCAAAAATATTTTAAGTCAAGTGATAGCGAATGCTGTATGAGTCGTACGATTTTTGAATCAAGGAAGGGCAACGCCGGGCCATGATGCTAGTTAATGATAAACATGTAATTTTCGTTTACGATCAATTTCATCACGATTCTGCTGTTAAGCTTAGAGTAATTATACATTCTTATTGCTCGAAATAGAGTTCAACGATGGTATAAAAGCCTTGGAGAATAACTGTATGATATTTTTAATCTTTTCTAAGATACATCTCAAACAATCTAAATCTATCAAATGGATAATTTTCTTTTTAAACTATATATATATATATATATATATATATATATATACCACGTGTGGCCAAATATTATTAAGCTGATATCACATCCCTGTTAAATGTTGCTGCTTTCCTTTCTTGCTTTTTTTCATCTTTATGCCGTGTCCTTTACGGATAGGGAATAACACAGATATATTATAAACAGGAATATATACAGAGAAGTAGAAAGTGTTAGCACGAACAATTAAGTTTAGTAGTAATTGTCTGAACGCGACTCTGATTCGGACTGCCTCTGTTTCGTAGTGACTCGCTCGCTCTGAACTGACAGACTCTTGACGGACTTCACTCCAGACTTCAGACTGAACAGTATTTAGTCACCAACCCCATGAGGGCATCATGTGGCACAAGGCCGGTTTAACGTGGGATCTCAGCCCGTGGGCTTGGCCCAAAATATGCCCTTCGAATCCGTATAAACGGGTTCGGATCGGTTTCCTGAGACTCCGCCCTTCCTAGCCTCGTTCGGAGCCCGAAGGCAGAGAGTTCAACCGATCAGCCGATCAACCGATATGGAGATGAAGTCCCCCCTCTTGAGGCGCAGTATTCATTACGTATGGAATAGTCCATTATGGTATTATGGGTAACGTCCCATAACACTACCCTATTCCACTAAACAGGCTTTCTGTGCTAATATTCTTTTAAAAAGTTTTGAATACATACCTCCTCCGCACGTACTTAAAATAATAGAGGATACTACATTCTCTAGCCTTGGTAGGGCAAACGATTTAGGAGAAAAGATGTTTCTGAATTCATCTGTCCAGTCCACGTGGCAAATTACTATGAGGCCGAGAAGGAATACGTTACTTCGACCTTTGATTAGGTTATTTCTTGAGCATGGGTCTCGAGTAGTGTTTCTTGACACTTGATCTTAAAAGAATGATATTAAGAGGATGTGTCTAGATTATCCAACCCTTTAATTCTCCCCATATTTACTCAAGCACGGACCGTTCGTACTGATGAAACGTAATCGTCCCTTGGTAGAGATAACATCTTGTGAGCGAAATATATATATCATGTCTTAAATAAGGTCAGGTGTTAGTCAGTTATGACTTTCAGACAGACAGAAAACTGCAATGGTATCGATTTTCCATAACTGACTTAATACTGCAATTTTGTCTCGGATTAAGTCAGGATTGATAAATATCTAGATAGGCGCCTTCTATGAGGATATGATTAAGAGACCTAACTATTGCATCATTTTACAATTATCATTCACCTACGCCTCGAGGAAGCTAAACAATTCATCTAATATGAATGTGATTATGAGTATATCTACTGCTATTTAGAAGGTCCAATCATTTGTTTTGAGCTAGTTATCTTACTACCAGATCTTCGTTTCAGATTTAGCAGATATAAAGATTAATGCCTTATTACTGTTGTTAATCTTCTTATGTATTCTTACACAGAATAACCATTTTGTAAGGGTTCAGTCTTTACCTACGGCTTTTAGCCTCCTCGTAAGTGAAGACGGTGCACCTGCATAACAAAAAAATTTCTATGCCTGTGTTGCAAACAGTGATGGATTTACCTATATCCTCAGCAGGATTAAGCCTAGGGCCTCAAAATCTATTGGGCCTCCAGCCAATGTGTATAGTTTTTTTGACACACTCATAAAGTTTTCTTAAACATGCTGTTATAACGCATTGTCGACGTTAGTAATTTTCCTTATGTTCTATTTTAGAATAATTCTGTCTTAAGCCGATAACTCGATGCTAGCATTGATTTCTTTATAGGTTTTTAAAAACGTTGACATTCATGGAATTTTTCAATCGCATATGTCGAATTTAGCTTTTGTTTTTTAGAGGAGGAATAGTTAATCGGCTTTACTCAAATTGTATAATTTAACATTCTTCCATTTTTCCTCTTCACGTGAGAATAGATGATTCGGAAGGCTCTCACAAGTGGAATAATCTAGGGCCCCTCTTCATCTGAATCCGATCCTGGTTGGAAAGTATGAATAAATTCCATTATTATTATCATTTGTTTTCAAATAAGCTGCACTCTTAAAGATGATTTCAAACGTTAGTCAAGGAATTACATCCATTGTAACTAATGACGACATTAAAGATACAACAAACATGGATGAAATAATATTTTTATCGCATGAGTTGCGGTAATGAATTTCAAAGTAAAATTCCGATTGCATTATATAAAGGCATTAATCAAAAAAAAGCTATCTTTAAACGTGAATTTATTTTACTCTTTTAATTAAGATCGACCATTCTCAGATAGAAATTATTAATTTTAATACCTCAAGTTTTAGTGCGTTAGAAAGACTATTAAAAAAAAGCGGGAATTTTTCTTCCCGAATAGTCAAAACGTTTAATTGCATCAGGTTGGAATAAAAAAAAAAGCTTGCCGTAATAAGTTTGCTGCTTTTCTAGTTGATGTCCATGGTTTGTTTTTCTTCAACAGAGGAATTAATATAAACTGGCCTATAATTATTTTATTTTAATTATCTAGTAAAGTTTCTTGGTCTAGACTGGCTGATATTATTTTCACTGTTGAAAAAAAGGAAAATACATTTACAGCAACTCAAACATACGTAACCACTAAAATACCGTTTATTGCAATATTCGATATAGACACATAGGCCGAGTGGTTAAAACGTTCGAATTCTCACCGTGAGACTCGGGTTCGAATCTCACCATGGTCGATTTCTCGGTCAGTTATTGCTGGTTATATTTTTTTTTCAAATGCATTGCTGGTAAAACTTTTTCCTTCAAAAATTTATTTCTTCAAAAATGTATCTCTTGTAATACTCATTTTTCAAAAAAATTATAGCTGGTAATATTTTTTTTCAAAAATATATTGCTGGTAATATTTTTTTCTCTAAAAATGTGTGACGTCGTCCCCCCTGGTCGCAGCGTCGACTGTGTCGTTCGATCCCGTTCGCGACGCCAGCTGTTCGCTCCTCGCTGCTCCAAGTGTGACGTTCTAACCCTTTGGCTAGATTAATACCAGCCGCGTCGTTCCCAACCCGCTTCCAACGCCTGGTTACCAGGGTAACTGCACTGATCTCCGGTCTGTCTACCCACGTTGTGATTAGATCTTAGACAGACGGGATCAAACAGGGATTGGGCCGTATGCAAGCTGAGTCCAACGGGGGTGATAACACACAAGAAAAATAAAACTCACAAGGTCAAAAATATTGAAGAAAAAGGTAACAACTTTTTATATCTATTTGCTCGTTACACAAGATTATTCCTACCTCCCGATCCGTTTTGTGGACTGTGGCACCACGCTTCTACCATACAACTTTAAGGCTTCGAGTTGCCTGCTCTCTAGGAATTTGCATTTCAGGGTGTGGTTTGGTTTCAACACTGGGCGCTGATCTCTGCCTGTCGTTCACGGCTGATCTCTCTCTCGTCGTCCGCGGCGCAAAACTAACTCTCTCTTCAGAGTCTGAATTATTGTTCACTCATCTCCGCCGTCAGTGCGCGAATTAATTTCTTCTCTTCGGCTTCGGTTGGACGAGCTTATTCACTTCGGCTTGGGTTGGACGAACTTCTCTTCTTAGGCCAAACGGACCAGCCTTTCTTTCCCGCAAAGGGGCGAATGAACAGGGCCCGCCGTCCGCGCTCAAACTCCCTCGCCGTCTGCGGCGCAACTCTCTCTCGCCGTCCGCGCTGCAACTGATTTCTGTCGGTTGGGGTCCTGCTTTTATTGACGCAGTCAAAAACTGGGGTGTGTCTGTCGGCGCCAGGGTTTTCTTGATAATTCTAAATACGTATCCACCCTTCTTATTTCTGATTAGGGATTTTCCATTTTCGGGAACTTACTTTCATTCCTACTCCCTTACTGTGCCTCTGGGGGCGTATACCCGCTTCCCCACTCCTTCGTATGTCATGTGACCGCTCTCGGCCAATGGGTCCTGGTCGGGTATCTTTCCTCCTCCCTCGCACGTCACGTGACCGCTCTCGGCCAATAGGGTCCTGGTCGAGTGTCTTTCCTCCTACTTCATGTATCATGTGACCGCCTTCGGCCAATGAGGCTCTGGTCGGTATTTTTCCCCCTTCCTTCGTGACGTCTTTAATCGGGCGTGGACAATCCGTGGCTTTGTTTTGGGGGGAGAAACACCTTGCTTAAAAAAACAAAAATTTAAATTGCCCTTTTCGTACGTGACCGAAATGACGCTCTCGGTTTCTTTTACACGCAGTATTTGTCAAACAGTTTATCGCTAATTGGATACGATCTAAGAAAGGATTTCTCAGACCTGTTGGCGTTCCTCTGAACGCAACAAAAAATATTTCATTCTCCTCCGGCCGATAATAAAAATCTATTATCTCAAAAAACGACATCACCTTGGGTGGTTTTTTTCCAACTCTAGAAATTGTCTGGGTTTTCGTATTAATGGTTTGTTTTCATATCCTTAGATACACTTCCCCCATCCCCTTAGACTTTACTATCATCTCAATGACACCCTTTTCATTTGTTACTTATCAATATTTTTTTCATTGTCCCTAAAATTCGTTTCTCCAACCAATTGATAACAAACTTCCATTTTTCGTGGACACGGAAGTAGGTCAGGTACTTGACCGGGAATATCTTCCAACATCTGTTATGTATCAATCGAGCGTGTGTTTATTCGCTTATGACCTTGTTTTCGTATTGTATTTTTCTTTTTTTCTTTCTTTTTCTCCTTCTTTTCTTTCTTTCTCCCAGATCGCTTGAATGTAAAGAAAGAATTATTCCTAACCCCGAAATATTTTTCAGCCCTAAATAATTATCAAATGGTTGACAAACCGAAAAAAACAAATCATATATTTATGAATATTTCTCTTCAGTTTTCTAATTATGCATGGTGCCACAAATGAATTGCTGGTAATGTATTGCTGGTATTCATTTTTTCTTCAAAATCATATTGTTGGGAATAACTTTTTTTTACACTTTCATAGTGTATGACCCCAGTTTGGGAGTTAACTATTTACCCATAGCTGGGGCCCTAACAGGTGGTACCACCCCGGATCAGGGTGGACCTGGTAACACCAACAATTAAGAGGTGGTCCCACGCTCCTCAAAACCTCATGATCAGAGGCCTTGCTGTTCGACGTAGTTTATCGTCTTACCCAGGACGCGGATGTAGTTAATCATCATACCCAGCACGCCGCGTAAAGTTTGAACTCAGCACGCTGATTCCATCTTTGGCGCCGATAAACATTACACCAATATAATATCCAAAATGTAAATGTAATATGAGCCGTTTCCTTATAAGGAAACATTAGCCATTCATTTTCCGAGCAACTAATGCTAATCCCGGTTTAAATATAAAAATAGCTTTCACGAAAAGTTTTTTTCTCAAATTCACTGTTGCTGCTCTTTCAGGCACTGATGGGTAGTTTCCTTCGTAAATTTTTGAACGTCAACATCTTAGTTGTATCATTAATTTCTCTTTGAGTTACAGGTGCTATTCAATTTAGTTTTTGCTGCTGTCGAAGGTCCTCAATTAATGAGGTTTCTATTATTTGGTACATTTTTTTTTATTCTGTACCGCCTGATTACAAGATTCGACAAAGAATGGTTCTCGGTGAGACAGTTTTAAACAATGAGCCACAACGGTTCTACCAGTAACAATGGCTTGTACAATATTACCCAGGTCTGACAATTATCATATTTCCTAGATCTCACTACTTGCTACTATTCCCTCTCCTCAAAAATCAATTCTCACTTGAAAATAAGATTTCGAGACCTCAATGTAATCCAAAAGAATTCAAAGAAGCAGCTGCTCACCATACCAAAAAAAAAAAAAAAATAAAAGGAATTCCAATATAAGAAAAAAAGGAAAAAAAGTTGCATATATCTGTATATATATATATATATATATATATATATATATATATATATATATATATATATATATATATTTGAACAAATTTGGCGTTATTCATCGCATTTATATGAACGTCTTGATCTGACGAGGATATTTTGGAATATGTCTCGAGATTTTTTTTTCTTTTAATGTTTTGTGACACCATATAGAAATGATAGATTCAAATACCATCTTAGAAGCATGTGGATGATCCTATCGATACTCGAAAGAAAAGAAGAAATATGAATTCATAGAATAAGTTATATCAAACTGAGGATAATACAAAAGAACTAATATTTAGGAGATTCCCATTCGCTTTACGTTCGAGGTAAACTATTACTGACTATACTAACAGTACGTACAATGGAGAAAAATAGTGTCCTATGAATGAATTGTCGTCTAGATTACGCAAAAAATGAAAATAATACTGACATCTCATTTTAACATTTATCAAAATTACACAAAAATATCTTGAAATACTGAAGAGTAAATTTATTGAACACAATCGCCATTGGTTTTCAACCACGTTCTCCAGACGACTTCGTAATCGCCCGTATCTCTTCTCGACCATTTCCTTTTTTATGTTGGTGAACGCTGCCATAATCCTTGCCTTCAGTTCCTCTTTGGTGTTACAAGGAATTTTGTTGGTCTCTAGCTCAAATGCGCCCCACACATAATAATTTAGGGTGTTGCAGTCTGGGGAGTTAGGTGGCCAGATGTAAGGGGTGATGTGGTTGCAAAACTTGTCTGACCTCAAGGCTGACTTCTCCTTGTGTGGCATAGTTCAAATTCTTGTTGCCAGATATAGGGTCTTTCAGCAGGCACACACTCGACCCAGAGCATCACTTCCCCCTCAAGGGACTTGATGTAGAACTTTGTGTTGAGTCTGAGGCCATACCAAACAATTCGGGAGTTCTTTTCTTATCAGAACGATCAGAGTAAGTCTCACGAGCTGCCGTACCTTCGTAATCACCATTAAACTCATACAGCTCTTTCCGAATCCTCAGCACTGTCCACACATTGACACCCAAACACTCTGAAATATTCGTATTGGAGCTTCCAGAATGTATACCAAGCAGTACATCATGTGGTTTCCAAATTTCTGGTGGACTGAATTTCGTCATGTTGCTCCTCTTATATGCCAAACTGACCCAACTATACGGTGCAGTCGACAAAATCAAAAACAAACAACGCGCATGCGCGAGATTAAAAATATAATATGGAGACAATTTACACATCGCACACTGTATTATTAAATTTAGATATGAAGCTGGGCTTAAAAAGATAAAAGAGAAATATGCATTATAATGAATCATGCAAAATGGAGAAAACTGCGCATAGATCATCTCAAAGGAAAAAAGGCGAACGTATGAATATATCTTTAATTTATTAATATTATAAACAGCTATGTCAATGTTTATTTTTAATCATTTCCCTGCAAGCAAGGCAATTAATCCACGAGGACGCAAGTCGTTACGGAGAATGAATGAAACGGAGAGAACAATAAATCAACAGGAATCAAGTGAACATCAGATGAAATTGTATTTAACATTTTCAAGATCGTAGTTCACAGGGAAACAGAAAGAGACCTACAAAAGCGAGGAGTGAGTGAGAAAAAGGTATTAGCATATAATTTATGTTTATAACTAGCAAATTCATTTGTGAATATATGAGATCTGGCTTCAAATCTAGTGCTGCGCTTAAATTGATTGTCAAAGTGCCAAAATTGGTAGTTCATCAGAACAATTACCTTAAAAATATTTATAGAAGAGGCAATAATGTTCTCGTAAGATAATGACTGAAGCCATGCCATATCAGGGCTGATAACGAAGCAGATTCCTCTAGATATAATACTAGTCCAGATGTGGCAGCAATATTCAGATGAATGGAAGTATTAAAAATAATACACCGAAAAATGAAAAACAAATCCCAAATTTCCAAAGAAAGAGACCAGAATTTGAATAAAATCTTCAGTAAATTCATAAGCAAATTAATAAACTATATAAAAACAATCCCAAGAGAAACAATAAAAGATGGGAAATATACAAGCGATTTTATTTGAACCTGTACAAATGACTTCCGTTTGCAGCGATTTAACTTCCGCCTGCGCGAGAAATAAATTGGCGGTTGTGTGTGTAGACGTAAAAGATAGAAATTGATGAAGATACAATTTTTTCAGAGAAGTCCCAGCGAACAAATTTAAGAAAGTTATTTTAAAGTTTTAACTACCAACCTTGCTCCAGATATAATTTTTATAATCATAACTTCTGGTTCGATAGAGTCAGTAATAACAGGGGCGTCCACACACAGCGGACAACAAGGAAAGGTCACTTGTCTTTTCAAATAATTAACAAACACACTCGTATGGACACACACACACACACACACACACACACACACACACACACACACACACACACATATATATATATATATATATATATATATATATATATATATAAGAGATGGATAGAAATAATTGGTCTATGAGTACTGGGCTCGTCTCCTGAATACCAAAGGAACTTGGACCTTGTTCAAGACGCCCCGCCTCCTCTACCACAGACAATAGGGAATAACTTCAGAAGAACTTATTTGCTTTTCTGCAAAATACAATTTTCTGGCCAAAAAAATTCGAGATTTAAATGTCAACGTCTGAAAAGTTTTTAGAGTTGTAACATCCTTGGCAACCATACTAATCTCTAATGTATTTGTGAAAGACAAAACATTTTATCAATCGCTATATGTTGCGTTCCATGAAGTCTCTGAGTCCACACGCTACTATATAAAATGATACTAACCGAAAGGACGATTTCTTTTGAGTATTCAATTTTTTATGAGAAAAGGGGGACAGACGTGGTAAATTGGATTCTAAGCAGTATGAATGATGTCACGGGAACACATACACATCTCACTCGCTGGCTTAGCCTCCCTCCGCATGTGGTGTTAGCCGGTCACTCGGACTTAGGTGAAGGAAGCGTTTAATTCGCTCCCAGTCCTTATTCTGTAACATATGTCTCTACTGATACGCTGTATATGACAGTTGTCCACTCGTTAATACAGTATGACTATATCTTAATTCTTGAAAAGATGCAATGAATAATCAGCTTGTTAGTTTTCAAGTATTCTAATATTCTTGACTTCGCATCTCGCTTTGAACAAGCCCTGACCCCCAATAGAATATCTGACGCTCAACTCCACGAGAGCACCTCTTTGCGACTACTCGGTCTCGCATTGACTGCCGACCTGAGATGGAACAAATACATTGAGTCAATTGCTTCGTCCAGCGCAAGGAAAGTTGGCTCCCTGTGCCGCGTCAGGAAATTTTTCTCGCCGGAGTCGATCCTTCAAATCTACAAATCAACCATTCGCCCTTTCATGGAGTATTGCTGCCATTTACGGTCTGGTGCCCCTTCTGTTTGCCTAAAGGTTCTTGATAAGATCCAGAGACGGATATGCAATGTAATTGGCCCTGATCTGGCATGTCGTCTGCAGTCGCTCTCTCACAGACGTGCCGTCGCCTCCTACTGTCTTTTTTGCAAATACTTTCACGGTAACTGCTCCGAGGAGGTGCTTTCGCTGGTTCCCAGACTTCATGAATTTAACCGTTCTACTAGGCTGGCATGTCGCTCTCACCCTTAAACTGTCGAAACTCTTAAATGTAGCCGTCTCTTCTACTCCAATAGCTTCATGTGTCACACCTCTCGCCTGTGGAACTCCCTCCTCTTTTCCTGTTTCCCTGATAGCTATAATCTGTACCTATTCAAATGTAATGTCAATCGATGTCTCCAGATGTCATGATCTATCCTCTATCCTTCTCTTCACCCTTTTCTTCTATCACTCCTATTTGCTCTTGCTCCAACTCTCTTTAACCTCTTCCGTTTTTTACAAATATTTTCATGGTAATTTTTCTGCAGAGCTTTCCTTTTTTTTGTACCTCAAATTTACTAGATTGGTGGCTAGATCTCATCATTTTACAAATGAATAGGCTAGATACGTTCCTGCTAACAGTTTTTTTTTACCCTCACATCTCCTGTTTTTAGAACTCTCTTCCTACTCCCAGCTTTCTAGTCAGGTTTGATCTTTGAAAACTTTTGATCTTCTTAACTCCTCCTTTTATAATTTTCTCATTAATAATATTTTCTCCTATACTTTGACACCCTCTAACCCCCTTGTGTCTTAGTGGCTTTATTGCCTTGCTTGATGTGAAATTAGCACATTAACACATAAGTTAAGAGAACACGTGTATTTACAATTTACACTAAATCGTACAGGTTTATCATAACAATATATTTATTTGATTCAAAGTATATAAAATTAGTTTATAAAAAATTAAATAGCATGCTTCAAATTGAGAAATAAATATGAATCATTATATTTAAGATATTAAAACTTTATAATAAAATAATTAAAATTCAATGAAAATATAGGTGTCCTATAAATTGTATGATTTACAATTTATCTTAAGCCCTGCAAAGGGTTTGCATTTTATCCATGAATACAACGAAAAATTCTTTTTGCTTGGGTGGTAGTGTTGCGTTCCGTGTTGTCTCTGGATCCCAACACCTCTGCATAGATGGTATTAATGAAAAAAGAAATTCTTTTTCTGGCTCGTTTTTATTGGAGGAGAAGGAGAGACGTGATAGCTTGGATTCTAAGAAGAATCAGGAAGAAAAGACATCACCTGAACGCAGGTCGCTCGTTGGCTTAGCCTCCATCCGCGTGTGGCCTTAGCCTGTGTATCGAACTTAAGTGTGGGAAACAAATCAACACTTCAGTATTCTTGCGGCCCCCTTATATTCAAAACCAAGTCAAAGTTAATCCATCATTTTTATAATAGCATGTCCACAAGTTATTCTGACCAATCACCAAACATTCCGGCCCTGGATTTCACATTCGATAGTATATGGAGCGATATTCTAATATTTCAAATATCTAGCTAATCTGGACTTATATCTCCGTACTTTATTACATATTTAATAAATTTAAATAAATTGTAGATCATACTGCATTGCAAGGGATGGCTCTTGTTTAGCCAGCTTGAGGAGGCAAACACATCTACCTAATATCATACACAAAAAAGCTTTTATTTCCTTATCGATTTGCTATCCACTATTGTTGCCTTTAAAATTAAAGCAAGAAAATGCGCTCACGACTCCTCATTATATGGAATTTGATATATATCTATATATCTTTCGATAAATCTAAAATTTTTATCTTTAGGTATTCACTAATTCGCTCTCTCATCCTATTTGTTCAAAGTTTACTCGCGCCTCACTAAATTTTATAGGAGATAACCGCGGATTTAAATTCATAACATTATCATTGATAACTCTCTCCTGCAATTTATAGACCCTAGTTACTATATTCTTAATACTTGATATAATTAAAAATATCACGATGATAAAATCGCAAAATAATTATTTATGATTATTTACACTGGGACTCGTGAATGTAATTACAGGTAATCCATAATGATATTTTAAATTTTGAAATCATTTATTTTTGGTATAAGAAATTTTTGAAACTGTTTCTAAATCTTTGATTGTCTTTCAATCATTACGCCTCATCTGTTATTCTCTTCCGCCTCATCTGCTATCCTTTTTCGCCTCAACTGCTATCCTCTTCCGCCTCACCTGCTATCCTCTTACGCCTCACCTGCTATCCTCTTACGCCGCATCTATGAGGCGCGCTGTACGGGTGGGAACCACTGTAATTCATTCAACAATTCTTGGTGTTTACGTTTTGGGTACGCAACTGAAGTGAGAAGATATAAATTCGTGGAAGTCTCACCGACAGATGTATATTCCTTAAATATTAGATAAAAACTTTCCCTTCTAGACCGTGTGCGGATGGGGTGCTGAATGTACTTTTGTTGAAGGACAGGAAGACGAAGCCAAGAAGCAGAATGGAAACAATGCCGAATAAACCCGAATGGAGGGATGGACGAAATTCATCCTACAGACGTAATTCACCAATTTGTCACTTATGATAAATTAATAATAAATATGTTATGTTTTGCAATCTCTCTGAGTAGTATTAGTCCTGAATAGCACCCTCTGTTTGCCAATTGTTCTCTATTTATTCTTGTCTATCTAATTTGCATACAATACTACAAATAATAATAATAATACGTTCTGTTTATGATGATAAACTATATCCGCGTCCAGTGTAAGACAATAAACTACGTCCAACAGCAAAGGCTCTGATCAAAAAAGGCTTTGAGGAGTGTGGAAGCACCTCTTAATTGCTGGTGTTCCCAGGTTCACCTTGACACCGGGGTGGTAGCACCTGTTGGGGTACCAGCTATGGGCAAATAGTTAACCTCGAAACTGAGGAAAAAATCATTATGAAAGTGTGAAAATAGGTTTTAATACCAGAAATAATTTGAAAAAAATTATTACGAGAAATAAATTTCTGAAGAAAAAAAAATATTACCAGCAATATGTTTTTGAAAAAAAAATATTACCAGCAATACGTTTTTGAAAATAATATTACCATCTATACAATTTTGAGGAAAAAAAACATTACCAGAAATAGATTGTTGACAAAACAAAAATATTAACAAGGAAAAAAAGTTGTCGGTATTAAATAATCCATTGAGGTTGATATGCCGTAAAACAAAATAAACCAAACAAAACAACAACAACAACAACAACAACAACAATAATAATAATAATAATAATAATAATAATAATAAACATTCTTATCTACGTATTTTAATGACCAATTAACTAATTTAATTACATTTTTTTAATTAAATTATTTTGTTTTACTACATATCACAAGCTAAAAAATAGGATACCGTTAAGTGTATGATAAAATCATTTTTAATTCTTGTAATAAAATAGAATTGGTGTTTCTACGATCTTTGGCTCACAATTTTTAAATATTCTTATTTATTTTTGTCTGAACTCATTACTTTTGTATGATTACAAAACCAATTTAAAAACGAGTTTTATGTATCTATTTTTAAAAATATTGAAGTCTGTGCCCTTCGCTATCCCGTCTGTGTGCCTGTCAGACTGCTCTCTGAAGCCAAATTGCTAACGGGACGTTTTGCTTATATGAACGGTTTCCATGATGGAAAGAGGAATACGTGTTTGATTCCTATCGGAAATAGGATCTCTGTTTACTAAGATTATTCGATGTAGTCCGGTTGTAATTAATTTCGCTTTTTAAGGAATTAGAAAGTGATATAAGTGCCCAGCAACGTGTAACCACTAACAACAACGTTTTATAATACTGAGAAATAATGTCAGACGAGAAAACCATTCGAAAAAATACTGCTGTTTAAATTTCGAGTAAGAAATTTTAGTTAACAGATATAGAGTCATAGAAGTCCAAACGAGAGAGAGAAAAAACGCACTTTCTTTAAAGAGGAAAAACAAACTACGATCCATTAATGCAACCTCCATCACCGCATTGGTAAAAGTACCTTTCGTCTATGCAAAAGGGAATAGAGGTTCGATTTCTTTCGGAGGTGCAGTTTTTCTTTAATATAACTAATCTAGGCTGTTTGTCATTGATTTCGCATTTTAAGGAAGAAATGAAGAGTGATTACCACTCAAATACTTTTAACTATAAAAAATAATGTTTATCTTTATAAGAAATATAGGTGCCTGTTCAGTATATCTGAAAAGAAATTATTTTTGTCTTTTTTCCTCATCTACGAGATCCTTTCGCAAGTGCATTTATTGCGTGTGTCCAATTTTGGTCAATTTACTTATCACGCAAACGAAAGTCTATTCGTACATTAGAAAAAGGGTTCTTACATGATCATGAATTATAACTGTCACAAAACGCCAAATACTTTTAAGCGATATATATATATATATATATATATATATATATATATATATATATGTCTTGATATGGAAAATATATGTATCGCTTTCCCATATATATATATATATATATATATATATATATATATATATATATATATATATATATATATATATATGGGATATGGGATATATGTTTTTCCATATATAATGAAAAATTTTAGTGACATAATTATTTCTGCTTTTATTTTGTCCTTATGGTAAGAATAGAAAATTATGAGATCGCTTTTATTTGTTGGTTTTCCTTGGACACTAAGATTTAAGCTACTGTTAAACGGGGTGTGGTAAGATGTCTAGAAAAGTTAAACTAATGTTCCTTTCTATTTCATATGTAAATTCTATTGTATGTTTGTCTCTTTAATTTATCATAAATATTGGGTAAATAGTACAATGGGGATATATTAATAGAAAATAATCAATATATCGGTCGTATGTTGTTTGTTTTGGTAAAATATTTTGGTAAAAATCAAATTCCAGAAATTCTAAGTAAATACGGCGGACTTTTATTATTATAGCTTTTAGTAAGGAGAGAATCAATTTAAGAATCCTCATAATTCGCAGCCTTCAATATTTACATGAAGAGGAGAAATGCATTGAAAATATTTTCAAACTCCTATACCCTAAATATTTCATATTCAATGCGAAGCAAAATGTTCATATTTATTTATAAAAGAGAAAAGCATCCCTTCCCGATAAATACAGTAAATTAATATATATTTTTCTATCCAACTGTAGCATTACTCCAACTGAAATTATTTTCTCTAAACGCAATATAAAATTTGTCACAACTATTTCTAAAACAATAAAAGACCTAATTAATACAAAACAAAGTAATAAGCTAAGCTTTGAAGGCGGAATATGCTCTATTACCTAAAAAATTGCCACAAGAAATACATTAGAGAAACTTAAGGAATTAAAGAAAAATAATATAGGAACACAAAAGGGATCTTTTACAAAATAACACGTTAAATGCATTAGCTGCTCACCGTAACAAGACTGACCATAATTTTGATTTAGTCCCATGAAGTCCTAAAAGGCGAAACATGTCACACGAAAACTTTTCTTTTTAACTTTGCCATACTTGTTTCCACTATACTAGCGAAGTTATTCAACTACTGATTGAAGGAGAACTCTGTCCCACGCCTGTGGGGGTTTCACGTGTAAGCCCAGTCTTCAAGAACGCGGGTGACGATCTTCCACCTCCCAGTATAGAACCACTCCTCTGCGCAGTAAGTTCAAAAGTATTTAAGGCTATAATCGACAAGAAAGTTGCGCAGCATCTAAATAACTAAAACTTCTTGAGTAATGACCAGTACGGGTTTCGATCTGTCCGATCCACTGCTGACGTCTTAGCTACCATTACACACAGAATTAGTGATGATCTTGACGGCAAAAACTTATCAAGGATCATAGAATTAAATCATCCGAAGGCCTATGGAATCACTGGACGTGTGTTCTTAACTATAAAATCCTTCCAAACAGGTACAGTGGGTAACAAAAGTATTTAACCCATTGGTTTTTCTTACATATCTCAAAAAGTAACAGATCAATTTCAACGATACTTATAGGAAATATTTAAACGAACATTGTCGATCAAAACATAGAAGGAAAATTTAAAACCACTGTTTTGAGAAACATTTATTAACAATAAATAAAATAACCCATATGCAAAAATATTTAACACACTTTACTAATATTTAGTACAGTAGTCTCTGTTCTGCTTCACAGCCTCCAGTCGTTTCCCGTAGTCTTCAACTAGTTTTTTGCAGGTGCTTGTTGGTATTTTGACCCATTCTTCTTCACAAATTTTCTTCAATTTGTTTAAATTCGATGGATTTCTTTTATGAACTCATAACTTCAATAGTTTCCACAAATTTTCGATTGGATTTAAATCCGGTGATTGGCTTGGCCACTCCAGGACATTAATGTCATTATTATTAAACAAATTCTTAGTTGTTTTAGCAGTATGCTTCGGGTCATTGTCCTGCTGAAATACAAAATCACGACCATGTCCAAAAGATGTAGCACTGTTCAAGAGTTGTGTTGACAAAATTTGAGTGTTTTTTGCAGCATTCATTGTTCCTTCGATGATTTTCATTTTTCCTACTCTATTTCAGGAAAAACAACCCCACATCATAATATTTCCACCCCCATGTTTGACTGTAGGGATGGTATTTGCTGGTTCGTATTCCGCTCCTTTTTTCCTCCATACATGAGTGCGCATGTTTCGTCCGTAAAGTTCAATTTTCATTTCGTCTGACCAAATTACTTTCTCCCAGAAATCATTAGATTCAATTTCATATTTCTTTACAAAATTCAAACGGGCTTATACATATCGGCGTTTCAGTAATGGAGTCTTTCTCGGTAATCTTGAAGTGAGACCTGCACGATTCAGTGATCTTTTAATTGTATCTTTACTAACTTCAATTCCGGCATTTTTCAAATCATTCTGAATTTCTCGACGAGTTGAAAATGGATTTTTCTTCACAGTACAAGAACATGTATCGCTCATTAACCTCATTTAAGATACGAGGACGACCACTCCTTTGAATGTTTTCAATAGTATCAAATTTTTTCCATTTTCGAAGAACAGCACCAACTTTACTCACGAGCAAATTCAAATCTTAGCGATTTTTCTAAATCCCTTACCATCTTTGTGATTCTTTATGATCTTGCGCATGTCATTCAACAATTCTTTTGTTTTCACCATTTTCTTGCAGTAGTGGCAATAGAATAGCTGCAGTGTCTCAGAGCTGTTATCTAATAGCCAGTTGAGTGTCGTGCAGTGCTGTCATTGGTCGACATATCACATCATATCAATATGGGTAGGAATCATGACGACATGCCTCTTTTAGCATAATATTTGCATTGGTGTTAAATATTTTTGCATATGGCTTATTTTATTTATTGTTGATAGATGTTTCTCAAAACAGTGGTTTTAAATTTTCCTTCTATGCTTTGATCGACAATGTTCGTTTAAATATTTCCTATAAGTTTCGTTGAAATTGATCTGTTATTTTTTTAGATATGTAAGAAAAACCAATGGGTTAAATACTTTTGCTGCCCACTGTAGGTCCTACAAGTTAGTTATTAACGGCCATCCCCCGGGTACTGGTGGTCAATCCAGACCACCCCCAAGTGTCACTTTTCGGGCCAACCCTATTTTTGATTTACATATATGATTTGCCAAAGTATATACTCAGGAGATCGATACCTATGATACGGGTGTACCTCTAAACACTTGGTAATCGCAGATTGGTAGCTGATTTCTCTTCCTATGTAGTACTAACTTCCCAGTACTAACTTCCCAGTACTAACTTTCCCCAGTCAATACAATTATAACCTATTCAAGTTTAGGGTTAACCGTTGTTTTTCTCTCCTATCCTAATAAACTGCTTCATAACGTAACCCTCTCTTTTCCGGGCATTGTATAGGGTGAACCTTACTGCAATATATATATATATATATATATATAATAAATATATAAATATAATATATATGGTCATAATTTATTCGATTGAATTAAATATGATCAATTCATCAGACCTATAGTTCTGATGAATTGGATCATATTTACGATTCCAATGGAATAAATTATGACCATGGAATATTAGTGTTTTTTTATTATATCCTTACTCTGTCCTAGACATTGAGTTCTACCTGGATTCTTCCTCTTGGAAAATTTTTTTTTCTGAAAATATACATGTATGGGAATTTATATATTTTTATATATTTTGCATATGTATGTATATTTTCCACTAATATTATCTATCTATCTATCTATCTATCTATATATATATATATATATATATATATATATATATGGGATAAAGTGATCAATATCAGAAATAGAGCGTATGTAAATATAAATACAAAAGTGAACATTGAAGTCAACACTCAGAGGCGACAGGCTGTTTCATGCTAGCCATAATCGTCAGGCGGGGAATTGGCTACTTCGACATTTGTAGTCTGTCCTTTCAACTCCAGTGTGGAATCAAGTTCCGGCTGTAGATTTAGAGCAAGTAGCACACGTGACTTTCATTCCACACAGGGATTGAAAATACAGACGACGACTTTCATAGTCTGCTGAAGTAGCCTATTCCCCATATCAGGTAAAAAGAATTGCTTGACTATTCATTATGTTATTTTGCATAAATATAATTCATCGAGCTCTTTTTTGTAGATCAGATTTAATATTTTTATACTACCAGTGTCCACTTGGATTATATGACCATGAAAAATAACACAACACAAAAATAAGATAATACTGCAATTTTCTTTTTTCTACATATATAATGTTTTTATGAAGCTTAAGTAAAAATCGAAACATTATTTACATTATTCGGACTAGTGTCCTCATCTTTGTTGCCATATTTATTACAACGTTTCGGTCGTTGTACGCGCCGGCCTACTTCAGGTAGTTGGAATGTCAAACTTGACCCTTTATTTCGCTCATTTGGGTAGACTCTTCTAGTTCCACGTGCCATGTTTTAATGGGAGTCAGTTGCCAGTTATCTCCTGTTAATTCCCCTCTCCAAGTTCTCCACTGCCTTAAACGGGTATTGAACTCACACTCATTAGTTCCTGTCACTGGATCTAACTATCCCCTTTTTCCACTGTCCCATATGTCCTTGAGGACATTCCAACCACCTGAAGAAAGCCGGAGCGTACAAAGGCCGAAAAGTTGTAATAAATATGGCGACAATGTTGAGGACAATAGTCTGAATAATGTAAATAGTGTACATAATATCTCATCTCAGATATATAGACAAAGATCGAAACATCTTGAATTTCTAAAAGTTTTCTATTTGTCCCTTATTCTATCATTCTATCGGATTCTAATATATTTTTGATACCAATTCATATATATAGATACATGAAAAAGTCAAAAGGTAAACTTATCTTGGACTAAGATAAATTTTCCTTTCGTATTTTTTCATATAGTTCTTTGAGAGATATATCTTATCTGAATTGTTACACACTGACACACGGACATACCTATATATATATATATATATATATATATATATATATATATATATATATATATATATATATATATATATATTGACATACCTATATATATTTTTTTTTTTTTTTCACAAAGACTGTCTTCGGGAAATCTGTGGGTAAAACCTAAGCGACAGAATGGCAAATGCCGACCTTTCCACCATGTGTGATATTGATCGTATTGAGTCCTTTGTCATGAAATCACAATTACGCTGGACAGGTCATGTGTTACGTATGCAAGACAACAGAATTCCCAAAATGCTCATGTATGGTCAACTTGACAATGGTCATCGAAACGTGGGTCGGCCTCTGAAGGGACAGGCTGAAGAGTAACCTCTTAGCTGCGAATATAAATCACACTACCTTTGAGAACATCGTAATTGATCGTAATGAATAGAAGACTACATGCTACAATGACTTCAAGAACAAGGCAGCATCAAACATTGTCAAGCTTCGTCAAACTAGGCTAGGAATAAAATATCTGCTGTTGTTCTAGTCATATACTCCAAGAATCCACACTCTTGCACAATCTGTGGACTTCTTTGCAAATCACTAGCGGGACCTAAATGTCACTTGCGACTCACACACAAGGTTAAATAAACAAAGTTGTTGGAACCTGATACGTCGAAACCGACGGAGAGTCCATCATATATATATATATATATATATATATATATATATATATATATATATATATATATATATATATATATATAATACATAAAGAGTTAATGGCCAGAGTTCAATCAGACACCAGGTAACAGTAGTTTTAAAAAGTCAATATACGCGTAACAAAAACAAGAGTGAAAATGACATGTAGAGCTTCTAACTTTAAATATCATGAGATCAGTTAAATCCGATACCTTGGTTTTAAACTTACGATACCCTCAGGCGATGTTTTATCAAATGACTACCTAGTGCTATTTTCTGTTGTTGTTGTTGTCGTTTTTGTTAACTAAAGAACGCTACATTATTATTTTCAAAAGAAATAAACAAACGCACGATGTTGGGTGTAATGGAAAGTGGGGAAGAGGATGTGAAGAAAGAAGGAGAAGAACAAAAGGGGGAAGAGAAGAAAAGCAAATTTATTGTAAATGTATCAGTGGGTGGTTAAATACCTTTTTTTTATCCAGCCTCATATGCATTTCAGAAAATTTTAATTAAGATCATACGACGCTGGATAACCGTTGTAACATAGCCTAATCTGCCTTTTCTATAGATACTTTCATGGTAATTGTTCTCATGAGCATTCGTCTTTAGTACATCGACGAGGCAGCTAGGTCTCATGATTTTAGAGATGAATCTGCTATATGTAACCATGGGTACCACGTTTTTCGCTTGTGGGACTCATCCGGCTTCTAGAGTTCCATTCAAATTTGATCTTCAGAGAATGAAACGAAATTTCAGTCGTCATCTTCTGCTTTCTTCAACCATATTCCTTTGTTGTCATCAAAAAAAATTTGCCGTACTTTTTCACGCTTTCACCCTCTGAAACCCCCTTAAAGGTTATGCTAAGTTAAAATGATTAATACGCACCAGCGCGCGCGCGCACACACACACACACTGGCACACACATCTATATATATATATATATATATATATATATATATATATACACATAGGTACACACACAGACACACGCACACGCACACAGATATATATGTATAAATATGTATGTATATATTCGATAAATCGGGAAGCTTTGAAGACTACGCGTTTTGCCTTCGATAGATAGACTCCGAGTCAGAGTGAAATAAATATTTGTGTGTGTGTGTGTGTGTGTGTGTGTGTGTGTGTGTGTGTGTGTGTGTGTGTGTGTGTGTGTGTGTGATATTAAATAGGTAATATCTGTTTGCTAGGTGAGCGACATCCGGTTACAATGTAAAAATAAAGGTGCGGTACCTTTGGAAATTCTCTGAAAGCTGTACGACCGGTTGACCACAGCCTTGTGGTTGAAACTTTTGAATAGCTGTGCTAGCATGAAGTCACAAGTCATCGTGACCGAAGCTTTGAGCGTGCTGGTCTTGTTCAGACTGTTGATCACGCTAGATAATCGTCCTCTCTCGCAAAAACTGTAACTAAGGTCGGCTCAGCATAGTTGCACTGTAAACCACAGTTGGGCTTTGTACGTGCTGAAAAACACAATTGCGCCCGAGCTGGCGTTTCCAACAGGGACTAGCTTTCCGCCCTTGTATACGGATATCCTCGAATACGTGCGGCCAGTCAGTGGCGCATATATATATATATATGTTTATTTATATATTATATGCGCGGTACTTATTAGAAAGCGCTCAATATCAGAGATAGAGCTAACATATTTGGTTGGATAGATGTGAGTTTGTGACCCTGGGTTTCCCGCTTTTGCGATAGTCATGCAAACTCTGACGCTCGCAAAAGCGTGAAACCTAGGGTCACAAACTCACATCAACCAAATAATATATATATATATATATATATATATATATATATATATATATATATATATATTAGACATCTAAATTTCTATCAAGCATTGAAATCTATCCTTTACATAAATTGTTAAAACCCAATTACAGCCTCTTTCGATTGACTTCCCTCCCCTCTCTCTCCTTGCTGTAACACTCATTTCTATATATCCGTATTACTGTTTTCTGTCTCCTCTTTCTTTTTCATTCTTCCTTTTTCTTTTCTCCCTACTCCCCTTCCATTTCTATATATCATTTCCGTTAAGTTAACAATCCAAATAGGTCAAGGTCTGGTCACTCCTCCTACCCCAATATAAAGCACACTTGAGAGACAGATGAAATTAACCCCTCCCTATACTCTACCATGTCTCTTTAACTATCCCTCTCACACCCCCTGTTAAATTACAAAAACTTACACTACCCATCAACTTTAATCTCATTTTTCGTTTCATTTCGTTTTTGGAAGTGCTATCTGATGATCCGGCGTCCTTTTAAAATGACTCTAGTGAATTAAATTATTGTAATGGTACCTTAAAGTGGTCTGTTTTTTTTTTATATATATATATATATATATATATATATATATATATATATATATATAGTCATCCACATACAAGCCTGTTTTGCTCAATCAGTGTGGCTAGATATCCGAATGCTTCAAGCCGAGATCGAAACCCGGTCGATTTATCAGAGGTCCTACTCGTTGGCTATCGGGGAATGGAGAATTTTAAGGTATTATATACGGATGTATACAAACGCCAGAGAACTCAAATCATCAATGAAATATATGAGAATAGATTTTTATTAATCCGAAAGATTTTTATCATTTTAAAGGTTAATATGAGTGGATACTCGTATCCGAGTAGACGCTTTGTTTATATATTAAACAATACATTTATTTTCGTATACCGCCCTGACATGTCGAGGAATTTTAATTAAGAAACATTTGGTCCTTTGGCAAGAATCGAACCTGCATTCCTCCGGGTAGAGAGATAGTAACCGTGTAACCGTCTGTCCGTCTCTTCGTGGCCAAAACGATATAGGCGCACCGGGCTAAATTTCAGGCCGGCAGATGAAAATAAATAATTATATACTGTTTAATATATGAACGGAGTATTTATTGAAATACGACTACCCAGTATCAATGATCGTTTAAAGTGATAAAAATCTGTCACGTTAAGGGGGCATTTTTACAGATATTTTGTTGTCGTAGAACTCGCCATGAGCTTATGGAATCATTAAGGAAAGAATTAAGAAAATTGTACTAATCAATTCTAATTAGTATAAAGCTGTTACTCTTCATTCTATCTATTGTGGGGACCTACCTACAAATGGACTCTTCCACACCTATACAATATGGCTACCAACTCTGAGTAAAGGGAGTCACCGAGTGAGGGTCACTAAGTAGTAGCCATAGAGTGAGTGAGTGAATGAGCGTGTCAGGACAAGAGTGAGAGAATGTACTCTCCAGTCGTTTCCGAGAATATACTATTTAATCTTATATCCGGGTCCGTGTTATCTTTGTATGGTTCTACACCATAACAACTGGCGACGAGGATGAGATCCCGGTAGAACCGTATGAAGAGTCTCATGCGGAGCTATGTCTACTGGTCGGCGATGGACAAGGACATAATGGAAACGATTAACACATGGAGAGGATGCGCCTTGACGGCCAAAGCTTCACCTACCACTTTCAAACGCTGGCCAAAAACGGACCAGCCTTGGTCACGTATACATATTGACTGGGCCGATTGACGATTATTATTACTTAATCGTTTATAACATTTACTCCAAGTGGCCGGAGGTTTTAAGATGCAAGAGGCCAACAACGGCTGTAACAATCAGTTTCCTACATGAGCTGTTTGCGAGATTTGGAGTAGTGAACTGCGTTGTCAGCGACAATGATACACAGATTACGTCAGCAGAATTAAAGAATTTTTGCGACATCTTCCAAGTTAAGCACATAACTACGCTTCAATACCACCCTAGATCTAATTGGCAGGCAGAGAGGTTCGTAGACACGCTGAAAAGAGCATTTAAAAATCTCAAGGAACTTCTACCAACATAGCATTACAGCAGCTTCTGCAAGTTTATCGTATTACGCCA
This sequence comes from Acanthosepion pharaonis, assembly GCA_903632075.3. Lineage (NCBI taxonomy): Eukaryota > Metazoa > Mollusca > Cephalopoda > Sepiida > Sepiidae > Acanthosepion > Acanthosepion pharaonis. The sequence continues at coordinate 1,515,457 of CAHIKZ030000391.1, forward strand.
AATCCGAATACACCATCAACTGGCTCACCGGCAGAAATCATGTTTGCCAGAAAGGTGAGATCCGTGTTTGACAAATTAATTCCCAAACAGTCAAAAATATGTAAGACCGAAAAAGGAGGGTACGATCAGTAGTAGGATCAGCGAAATGGTGTATATAATACAAGGACCAAGACATTCACATAAAAGACATCTTAATCAAATTAAAAAAAAACGGCATGAAATAGACTCTTATAACACACAGGATGAAGTGGAAGAACCCATCGAGATTATTTGCGACACATTTGATCTCGAGCCATCGCAATATACACCTGAACAACGAAGGTCGGGGAGAAAAAGGAAATTTACCGAACCTTTGACGATCAACCCCAAAAAGAAAAGGTATTAAATTTCTGGGAAGCAATAAACCCTTTTACCTAGTAAAAAGCTTGGGAGGGGGGTATTGTGGGGACCTACCTACAAATGGACTCTTCCACATCTATATAATATGGCTACCAACTCTGAGTAAAGGGAGTCACCAAGTGACGATCACCAAGTAGTAGACACCGAATGAGTGAATGAGTGAGTTAGGACACCAGTGAGAGAAAGTACTCTCCAGTCCACATTTACCTTTTGTACTACGTTTACGAGAATATGCTATTTAACCTTATATCCGAGTCCGTGTTTTCTTTCTATGGTTCTACACCATAAGACTATCTCATTTTTCATGCCGTGTTTTTGATGAGACCTTATATAGCTTTACGAAAATATTGAAATCATCATCCATCATGTTAATGTATGATAATTTTATTAAGAAACAACTTCAAAATAAACATAAAAAGACGATATGAACTCTAAAGGAAAAAACAATATTTAAAGAGTAGGTTAACATATCTGAAACAATATTTACCAACATTATATATATATATATATTGTCTTCTTCATAAGCTAAACAGAGAGACACGCACATACACAAATAAACAGTGCAGGCAAATCTCTACCCCCTAACAAAATTATGTCTATCGACATTCCAACTAACGCGAGACTTTAATCAGTGTTGCGAGTCCCTTCAATCGTTCGGTGTTTAATCAGACGGAGCTAATATCTCATTGGAAAGTATTGGACGAGATCAAAGCTTATTGTTGATCACAAGTCGCTCTTTTATAATCAGGAGATGTCATCCTGTCTCATGATAGAGAGGAACCTGATGTTGAATATATCAACTTCGTCGCTAGACAGAAAGATAGGTGGTACTGGCAGAAAGTAGTCTAACAAACATTCGACCAATTGAATAGACTCTCGGAATGCATACATAAATACATAGGTTGGAGGGTGCTGAAAAGTGTCAGTGCGGCACACTTCCACAAACCATTTCAAATAGGTAAACGTCTGAATGTATCTGGTAAATCATTTTGGCGTGTCTAGGTCAATAACATCTGTAAAACCCCATATTGCACACACACACACACACACACACACACACACACACACACACACACACACACACAGACACAAACGTTCAAGTCGTCTGAAGATGGCGTGAGCGTAAAACTCGGTTTACGTCTGGGGCCATGTTTCCATAGGATTTAATGTTATTAAGCGTTTTTGATCTCATTTTTAGCCAGAGCAAAAATCGCTTAACAACTAGATTGTCTAATCGAGGATTCGAGGGATTTTCTTTACTGAGTAGGTAGGTTAAACTTAAGGTTTTTTTGTTTTTTTACTTTTTTTAAGTATCGTCGTTTCTGTTCGAGATTTTATCTGGATAAGAGTTTTAGGTTTTGGCAAGTTGCCCGTTAGTTCCATCAACGGTTTGTGTTTTTCTTAAACAGGAAACACACACACACACACACACACACACACACACACACACACACACACACACACACAAACAAATAAATTTATATATATATATATATATATATATATATATATATAATAATTTATTCGAAAATTATAACATAAATATGTTATAAAACCACTACAAAAATAGCCATTTCGCTTGAACACTTCAGGAGTCTTATCAAGTGATAATCTTGAACAACATCATCACTTGATAAGACACCGGGGGTGTTGAAACAAAATGTCTATTTTTGTAGTAATTTTATAACATATTTATGTTATAATTTTCGAATAAATAATTATATTTGCTCTACTCTGTATTGAGCACTGTTTTACGAATAGTATTTTTTGGTTATTGGAATTTATTCCGTATACACCAATCCTATACATATATATATATATATATATATATATATATATATATTTATTAAAGACATATTTTTATGTTTTAACGTTGTTATTTTATAGATACAAGTATTTAAGCAAATGCTCTGTTTATGATAAACAGTATTAAATAACATTTACCGGCCTGAATGTCGAGAAATTTTCATAGAAAATTTTCGTTCTTTGACAGGATTCTATGAAAATTTCTCGGACATTCAGGCCGGTAAATGTTATTTAATACTGTTTATCATAAACAGAGCATTTGCTTAAATACTTGTATCTATAAAATAACAACGTTAAAACATAAAAATATATCTTTAATAAATAAATTGTCGGACCTTGTCCATTTCTTATATATATATATATATATATATATATATATATATATATATATATATATAAATGCTGTGTCAATGGCTATCTACTGGCCTCCAGATTACTCTTTTCACTTCCTAGTAATTAATAATGTTTCTGTTCCTAATTCTTCCACACCCAGTGTGTCTGAGTGGTTTTATTACCTCGATTTTAATGAAATCGATTTATATATATATATATATATATATATATATATATATATATATATATATATATATATATGGAGGACTTTCCTATTGATTGTGTAATATTGAGGGTGCAGATGCGAAACAACCATTCTAGGCGCTTATTGATTAGAGTGGTGAACACTTGTGTAAAAACGACCATATTTCTGAAAGAGCAGAATACAGAGAACTGATGCAATTCGTGTCGGAATATCTCGAAAGGAATCTCTCAGTTTTTAATTTAGAGTCGGCCTGCTCCTTAACCAGTTTCTATCCAGAGCTATAGAACCCAGTTTGCCCTGCTATTTACTCGGTGCTGGTGTGTGGGAGAGGTTTGAAAAAAGGACCGATCTTGAGTGCGTCCGGCAAAAAAAAAATGACGATTTTGAAAAATCGCTATGCATGAAACAAGTTACAAATGTATGATTAATAGAAAAATAAATAATGTTGTATTCACCCCCACGAACCCATCCACCCCCCACACACACCACTCATATATATATATATATATATATATATATATATATATATATATATATATTTTACATTGCGACACGGAAATTTCTGTTTCGGAATTTAACCTTTCTATTATTAGGTTGGTGCAAAAATAATGACGTAATAATGTCGTTTTTTGACGTATTTTTTAAGGTCAAAAAACGACATTATTACGTCATTATTTCTGCACCAACCTAATATCAAGCGATGTTGGGTAACTTTTGATGAAAATGATTTACTTTTGAAAACAGAATGATATTTAATTTAAGACTTAAGAAGGAGGGAGGAACAAGATTTCAAAATGTTTATGGTAATTCCTACTTTGACCAATTAAAAGACAGGTCAAAACGAAAGCAAAATAATGAAAAAAATGTAGGTTAGAGGTCAGGGTATGTATGTCATTCAAGCTTGTCTAGTTGAACCGTCATTTTTAGACGTGTCACCAATTACATCTTGTTAAGAATATGATTTTTATTACAATAAAATAATGGGATGGGTGAGTATCCAACAAAAGGTTAAATTTAGGATTTTATTTTTTAAAATTATTATTGTTTATACTTTAGAATTATCTTAAAGGGGATTCTTGTATGATTAAATCAATTTTATATATTATATTATTTTCATACTAAAATACTATACTTTTTATATTTAATGGGGCATAGGACATTAAAATTAAAATCAAAGAATTAAATATTATATGTACTCTTATAATGAAATAATAGAAATATAATTGTAACAGTGTTTTTTAGAAAAATTCCATTAACTATATTTTAACGTAAACATTGTACAATGCCTACAAATTGCAGTTAGTTCTTTTCGTTGATTTAGTATATCATTTCTTTTAGGAAACTTAATAATATGTAATTTTTCATCTAGACATTGGAGACACGGGTCATTTAATGACTTAACAAATTCTATTTTTTAATATTTCCATTTTACAGGGTTTTTTTTTATTTCTATAATATGCCAGAAATATTTTGAGAGGTATGCTCGGTTTCGATAATCACTGTTGCTAAAAGAAGAATATATGCTACGACACTCATGCTTTTAAAATATTTTTTTATGTATTATTCTTCAACGGTAGTACGTATCGGAGTTTCATGAACAACTCAGTCTTCAGGTACTGAGTATAGACTGACCGTTACATAATTTAAGTTTTAATACAAATATATGGTTAAACTAATGTTAGCGCAGACCATATATTATACGGGGATTACGTTTTTTTTATTTTAAAGTTATATTTTGCATTTATGTTAAACGGGATTTAATAAATTAATTTTGACTTAAAGTTGTAAATTTTAACTTATATTATGTGTAAAGGGAGATTACTGATTTTTTTTAAATTAAAATTAAGGAGAAAAAAGCACTAATAATGAAATGTTAGAATTTACAGTAAAAATTAATCTGAATCAATATAATAGAGCAGATGTTTATTTTTATGTCCGCATGTAACCGTCAACTCATTTCTGTTGTTTAATATGCTAAGATTAATTAAGTGTTTTATCATAACTAATTTTTCAACGAGGCACAAATTATATCTATCGCAATTTTAATTGATATGGAGCACTAATACGCATAAATATAGCTTACCTTAAAAGGATATATAACACAAAAATATATACACAGTCATTCAAAAGTAACAGCGTATTTTATGCATGACGGACTCTCTCGTGTAACTATAATATTTACGAGACGGAAGAGCCCATCCTATATAAAAAAGGGAGTTACATTTCAATCATATATATATATATATATATATATATATATATAATATTAGTGGTAAATATACATATGTATGCGAAATATATAAATACCCACAGATGTATATTTTTAGAATAAAAATTCCAAGAGGAAGAATCCAGGTAGAACTCAATGTCCAGGACAGAGTAAGGATGGAATATTAGTGTTTAATTTTTTTTTTTTTTATATATATATATATATATATATATATATATATATATATATATATATATATTAGGTTGGTGCAAAAATAATGTCGTTTTTTGATTTCAACTTCAAATCAGAAAAACGATAGTATTTTTGCACCAACCTAATATATATATATATATATATATATATATATATATATATATATATATATATATATGTATGTATGTATGTAAAAACCAAAAGAGAAAAAGGAACAGATAGAATAGAATTCAACTATTCGTAGCATTTACATTTTTAAAAAGTGCTCAATACAAAAAGTACAACGACATATTATTTATTATTATTATTATAAAAACATGTTGAAATCGCCGCACAAAAGCTTTCGTGTTTCAATACTTTGATTGTACTTCTTCAGGCGATGGTAAGTAACTGATGATTGCTTACCATCACCTGATGAAGTACAATCAAGTTATTGAAACATGAAAGCTCTCTTATAATAATAATAATAATAATAATAATAATAATATATACTCTCTCTCTCTCTCTCTCTATATATATATATATATATATATATATATATGTATGTGTGTGAGAGAGAGAGAGAGAGAGAGAGAGAGAGAGAGAGAGAGAGAGAACTTTCATTACAGATTTTTAGCCTCCTGCGGAAAATTTGAAATATAAAATTTAAAAAAAAATACTATACAGATGGTTTGTCAGCAAAATGTAATAAAACACGTTTAAACGTATATATGCCCACAGAACGCTTTCAATCTATTTCTCCGTGACGTCTGTCAGAATAACATATTTTGTAAACGATTCCTAAATTAACGCCCGTTCTTTGTGTCTCTTCGAAATTAATTTAACTGAAATTTGGCAGACTGGTTCGATTATATTTTTATGACATAAAAGGTATGGTATAGCCTTGGAGATAAATTCTCTGGGGAGAACGTCTGGTTTCAGGCAACCGCAAGTTTAATGTCTCGTCGAGTTCGAACATGAATATCATTAGCGTTGGGGTCAAAAGTCAAAATGAGGATAATTTGATAGAATTTTCGAATGTTGCACAAATTTTTGGATACAACCGAAATAGCAGACCACCCCTCTAAAAAAAATTATTATTATTATTTGCTCCGTTCGAATATGCCTGAATATAGCATTTGAAATTGTTGAAAAACGAAAACAACGTGTAAGTTGATTCTGAAAAAAAAAAAACAACAAAAAAAAGAACAAATCTAAAACTTCTAATACAAAAATAAAAATTCTATAAATATAATTTGAACAATTTTCTTACTTCAATATTCCATTCCAGAAACCATTTTCCTTTCTGAAATTAGATGAAGTAAATTTAATTTTGAATAAAGCTAAAGGCAAATTATCCCTGCATAAAATCTCAGAGGGAATTTTTTTTATAACAATACGCTTTTGAAATCAAAGCATAATTTTCTAGGTATAACATTCGGGTTTTACCATGGAAATTATTTTTCCACTCAAGAAAGTAGTTCCGCATTGAAAATTCTGACAGCATTCTACAGAAAATTCTACACGTCTACACCCATAAAGCTTTGAACTACATGTAAAAACAAAAGAAATAGGTAACACACTTCATAGCTCACCCATGAGGTCGATTTGAGCACGCATGCGCACTTTATACCTCTCTCGAAGATGACAGTTTTTTATTATTATTTTCTCGTCATCGCCTTTGGTAAAATAGACGATTTTTCTATGTACAGTTTCTGGACATTATATTTTTGCATTTTATCCATTGTTTCTATATACTTTACTTTCTATTTTCCTTTTTATATATTTGTTGGTTTTATTTCACTCAGATATAGAGAAATGTCTTCTCTAGAGATGAAAATGAAGTTGAGATCGAAGGAATACGAGAATATGGATGAAGAGAAAGATAATAAATGAACCAGGCTTATGGTCTTGGCTTGGAACTAGGAATTACAACCAGTGCTTCGAGACATGATTTCGAATGCTACTGTTACTGCTTGTCAGAAAGGCGTCATACAGTTTTTCATGACGATGTACAAACATTTAAGGAGTTAAGGTTAGTAAAGATATAGACATGTCATAATAGAGAACTATTCATTTATACATACCTATATAGTTTCTGTATTAGAAATATTACTTTTGATTCTATTTTTTGTAGAGTACTTGATAGACGGTGTTGATTTTTTGGTTGAAGATCATATATACATATATTTTTGTTGAAAATCGTATATAGAAAGATCGATGTATACCAAGAAAGACATTTGGGTCACTAACACTCCCCCACCCAAAAAAAAAGATAATGTCTCATATCGAGAATATTTAAAATCGAAAAACATAAAGGGGAAAATAATTTTGCCTGAAAAACCTTTTGCCTGGTGTCGGTCGCGAGAACGGTAACACGTGTAGCAAAAATTATGGAAAATAAAGCATAATGTTTTTAAAAAAAATCCACATTACAACCAAAAACTTTTGCGGTTTCTCTCTCTCTCTCTCTCTCTCTCTCTCTATATATATATATATATATATATATATATATATATATATATATATATATATATATATATATATATATATATATTTTTATATATACATTTTATCATATATATTTAACTATATATATATATATATATATATATATATATATATATATATATATATATATATATATATATATATAGGGTGGCCCCAAAAACGGAATTTTTGAACTGCGTATTACCAGACATGAGAAAGAGGCAACTCTTCGAGACCGTGATCTTGAGCAAGTAAACATTTCGCCATTTAGAATTCAGGATGAAATTCATAGTATCTATGCGGGGATGTTGCAGCAGTTAATGAGGAATCTCAACAGCAGATTTCAAGAATGCATTCGTATAAGAGGACGCCATCTACAGGACGTAATTTTAAAAAGTGAAAATTCCATCATTGTTCCTTAAATGGCATCTTTTCAGGTTTCAATTGCTATGCATAAAATATTTTTCTTCCCTCACTCTTGGATTTGTTGGATTGTTAAAAAGTTCCCCTTTTTTTGGGTCACGCTGTATATATATATATATATATATATATATATATATATTATAAAAATGTAACTTACGCTAAAAACCTTTTATGGTTAAAGTGCTCTATATCAGATATAGAGCGTATGTAAATATAAATATAACAGTAAATTCTGGAGTCAAGACCGAACGAAGAGAGTCTGTTTCATACTTAAACGCAATATTTAGGCCGTAATAACCTGCATATTGCGTTCATGCAAAAAGCAGAATATCGCTGAATGGTCTTGTCTTCAGTGTTCACTTATATATATATATATATATATATATATATATATATATATATATATATATATATATATATATATATATATTCACAACATTTGGGTCCGGGTTCCTCACACGAAAACAAGGATAAAAAGTCCATATAAACATATGTCCTCAAATCGTTCGTGTATATATATATATATATATATATATAATCGGCCTAAAATCCCCAAAGCTTAGGGACTTGTGCGATATATAATATTTCAGGAGCAAACTTATTCGTTTCTTGATAGAGAATGACAGATTGTCACGCTTTTTGCGTGGGACGCAGTTAGTTGATGATCCTCTTGGCAGACTTTGGCCTTGCTTTGTTACTTTAATTCTTACTGTTGAGCAAATGACGCATCGATTTTGAAGAGGACATCCTGCACAGCCTTCCTGGTCTTTTTGGTAGTGTTACATTCAAAGGAGTTTGGACTTGACCTCTCTGGTGTGATCTAACGTGATTGCCGAAAGGGTTGGCTTTTCCAAAACTACTGCAAGTGAGTTGTTATCCTAATAACTCCAGCACATATTATATTTCTCCTTCGCGCTTTTACTTGGAATGCTCATTTCTCTTCTGTTCAGAATTGATTCAGCCTTCCCGAAATCAACCTTCTTTCGCCAGATCTCTCCCCAGCAAAATTTTCCCTTGTCTTCAACATTAACGCAAAGAGTCATGGGATACATTTAAGTATATACTTGAAACATATTTTGGCCCTATGAGCAGGTTTGATAGTTTTTTGTTTGTTCGCAGATGTGGCACCTTGCATTATTAGAAAAAAAGAAAGAAATATTCATAGAAATATGATTTAATTTTTACTCGGTTTATTAACCAGTTGTTAGTTTTTTTTTAGACGAAGAATAATTGAGTTTCGAAAATAATTCTCTAAATTGTACTTAGACGATCCTAAGGGAAGAAAAAAAAAAGGAAAAGAAAAAGAGAGAGAGAGGGAGGAAAAAGAAAGAAAGAGGTCGAGTAATGCAAAAGGCCGGTCATTAGCGAAAACAGGTGTCAGAAAGGTATCTGGGCCGGCGTGTTGACCGAATTCCGGAGGACAATTGGAATTGTTATTTAGAATGAAAAGTCATTAAAAGAGAGAAAGAAAACAGGCTTGGTAAAAGTGTATGAACATATAGGTGATTGATAAAAATGTCGGTCGGAGCATATGGCCTACTTTTGCGTAGAAGACTCATTATCAATTTGGAGAAATGGGATTTTTTAGAACAATGGAAACGAAATATTAATCGGGGGAAAGGTGTCTTTTGGGATGAGGAGGTGACCGCTGGAATTGTATACATATTCTGACCTGTTAAAGATCGGAACTCCCACGATGATGAAGCGAAGACATTTTCAATTCAGATAATTAAGATTTTTGACTATCAGGTCTGGGCAGAAACAAAGAGGTGAAAAAGACAATTGCTCTTGGCTCACAGAGGACGCCAACAAGTCGGAAAGAATTCTTCCTGAAGTCACATCTAATTAGCGGCGGGCTGTTTTGACAGAACCCAGGTGAGAAAGGCCAAAATTGTCGTTTTTCGTGCGTGCGAAAAGGACCAAATTGGATTTTTTTTTTTTTTTAGCAAGCTGATCCTTCCCAGAACAAGGACGGGATAAGCCACGCCCGATTGGAGACGTCACATATGTACGGGAGACGCCCAACCAGAGTCTCATTAGCCGAAAGCGGTCACGTGATATGCGGGAAAGAGGAGAAAGAACGCTCGATCAAGAACCATTGGTCGAAAAACGGTCACCTGACATACGAGAGACCGGGAGAGATGGGTATGCGCCTCCCCACCAGAGGCACTGTGTGGAAGTAGGGGTGAAAATAATAGCGATAATGGGAAATCAGAAATAATGCGACTATTGCAATTATCGAGAAAACCTTGACGCCGACAAACCCACCCCGGTTTGTTGCGGCGTCAATAAAAGCAGGACCCCAGTCGACAGAAATCAGTTGCGGCTGAGTTGCGGGGTAGACGGCCAGAGTTGGAACGCGGGCGTCGGGCCCGGTTCATTCGCCCCTTTGCGGCAAGAGAATCCTAAGACAAGAAATCCTTCCAGCCCAAGTCGAAGAAGAAGAAGATTGCTCGAAAGCCGCAGAGAAGTTGCAGTCAAGTCGAAGATAAGAAGAAGAGCTGCAGGCCAGACAAGCAAATGAGTTCAGCCCCGGACGGCAGCGAGAAGAGATCACCTCCGACGACAGAGAGTTGAGTTCCCTGGACGGCAGCGAGAAGGGTCCACCTCAGACAGGCAGTAAAGTTGCAGGCCAAACAAGCAAATCAGTTCCACCTCAGTCGACAGAAAAGAGTTGCAGGACGGAAGAAGAAGAAGTTGAAATCAAGCCAAGCCCAAGAACAGAAACTCGACCAAACCAGATCGAAGTGAAGAAATACGTCCAACTCAAGCCGAAGAGAAAAATCAGCTGTGAACGACTGGTAGAGATTAGCCCCAGTGTCGAACTAGACCACACTCCGACATACACAACTCGAAATCTTTAAGTTGTATGATAGAAGCTTGGTGCCACAGTCCACAAAAGCGGGTCGGGGAAGTAAGAACAATTTTATGTAACGAACATTAGATATAAAGGTTGTTACCCTTTTTTATCAGTATTTTTTTGTCTCGTGAGTTTTTACTTTTACTTGTGTTTTGCCACCCCGTCGGACTCAACTTGCATACGGCCCCAATCCCTGTTGGTCCCGTCTGTCTAAGATCTAATCACAACGTGGGTAGACAGACCGGAGATAAGTACAGTTACTCTAGTAACCAGGTGTTGGAAGCGGGTTGGGAAAGGCGAGGCTGGTAATCATCTAACCAAGGGGTTGGAACGGCACACTTGGAACAGCGAAGAGCGACCAGGAGGAGCGACGTCACAGTTGGCGCCGTAACCAAAGGATTCGACCCTGGACCAGGTGTCGCCGTCACACAGAACAACGTACTAATTTTCATCCGATTTTGCGTCTGTTATTTTGTCACTCTCCAGTCCCTTCTCAAATTTGGAAATTGTTCTAAATACCCGGCTTAATTAGGGGTATTGCGTCTCCCTGTTATCTGCCATTAAAAGATATGCCAATGTACAGCATCACCCGTGATCGCTCCCTGTAAAAGTGGAATAAGTTTTCGTGACACTCCCTTGTCTAACACTCTTTTCTATTTTTGAAAGACTAAAAGCAGATAGTAGTCCATAGACAACGAGAAAGGCTCATTGTCTTCAATGTGCCGAGCCTCTTCATGGCGTTGGCTTTGGCGATCATGGCTTTCCATAAATTCCTGTCTTTTTTCTCTCTTAATCGATTTTGTATTCAGTTATTTCTCCTAAACCTTATATGCTATCCATTTACTCAAGGTCGCCTGGTTGATTAAGCTTTATTTTCCTTTATCTCTTTTACTTTGAATATAACCTGAGAGTATCAAATTTGCCAATACCCCTTTCCTCATAATATATCCTATAAATTTCTAATGTCGTTTTCTGATGTTATGTATATGTCTCCTTTTTCTTTCGGTTTTCCCTAAAACTTCGATTTTGTTTACATGCCTGTCCATGGTATGCTCAGAATCGTTCTGTAGAATCAAATGTCTGTTGTTTAAGTCTCTTCTTCATTGTGAGGTTATTGTGCAACATTCTCTACCATATAGGAGTGATATTATATAACTGTTCAGTAATCTTTTCTTTGTTTTTTTAAGGAAGTATTTATGTTTCTTAATACCGTGGAACAATCGACAGTGACTCGAATTGAGGAATCGGAGAGCCGAGTTCGAACTCTAGTCGAATCTATTACATTCACTTATGTGCTAATAACCTTAAAAAGGTATAAATCCTCTTCTTCTCCTCTCCATCTATGACAAGACAGACTGTGTAGGTTAGCAGGAGAAAGTAACGCTGAAATCAAAACTGTATGCCGTCCTGTTGTAGAACGTACTATACAGCTAAAGAAATGATTGACTCGAAGATCCTGATTACGGTCGAATAATGAAGATGATGAATACTTTCCGCTGTCTAAATCCTTTTTAGGATTGCAGAGTCAGTTTCGCATTTTCCGTCATCTGTTAAAGTACTTCCATACATTTAAATTGCCATACTTGCTTGATTTTCGAAACCCAGACACGTTATTTGCATGTTGGGCTGTTCCTTATGCTAACAATGATGCATTCCCTCTTATTGTAATTGATGATTAGTCCTTTCTTCTTGCTATCCTTCGCTATCTTCTGTACGGTTTCTTTTGTGTGTCCGCTATCAACACTGATGTGTGATAACGTGTGTTTTAAATGGTGTGCTTGCCGTTATATGAGTAATTAAAATAGAACTGTACACCTCAATGAACACAGGAAAAAAGACTCTCTTTTTCTCTCTTTGTCTTACTATCTCACTCTCCTACTCTCTCTTTACTCTTTACAGATATATATATATATATATATATATATATATATATATATATATATATATGTGTGTGTGTGTGTGTGTGTGTGTGTGTGTGTTTGTATGTATATACACACCTGGTGTAACAGGAAAATTGTAAAATCGTATAAAAGCAAAAGCAAAATTGTCCATTTGTTAGATTAAAATTTGAAACGTTGTATTTTAGAAATGATTAAAGATATCTTACTGGAATTCTCCGAGTTTTTTATAACACTAATCGACTCTACTTTGAACAGTAAGAATGTATAATCACTCTCCATGGTTAATAGAAAAACTATGATGAAATCGATCATAAACGAAATTGACATGTTAAACATTAATTAATCAGCTAATTCGGAAGCTCATGAAAGATTGAAATAAAGGTCAAATATATATTTATTATTCCAGGATGATTTTCCAACTTATTCAAGATGATCTTCGCCCACTCTAACTTTCTGTCCTGGAGTAAGAATTTACCTCACAATTTTCACGTACGATTTTATTTTCAAGTTTTCTTTTTCACTGTTCTTTGGCTGAAACTCATTTCGCACATGCCAAACGTCTTATGGGATGAGTTGGACCTTTTCCAATTGATCTCTTTAGCTCTAGGTTGAAATGGTGATCCCTGTTATGACCTCCTGATCCAGTTTTCATCTCTACCGGCCCCGCTTTTTTTAAACTTATTCACCGTTCTCTTGATAGTTCTTGAATGGACTTTGAAGATGGAAGCCAGCGTATAAATGATGTATCATTACCAATGCCTGAATGATTTTCCTCTCACCATTGCTCAGTTTGTAAGTGAGTGAGGCTAATACAAAAACATTTTAATTTATTTCTCTTTCTAGCTGAATAACTGACATTGTTTTTCAGTGATTCTTACGACAAAATGTAAGAAGATGGCAAAACGTAGTATCTGAAAACCTGGAAGAAAAAAACACAATTACTTTAGTGGTTTTTCAGATATTAAACATTTTTTGGGATTGTCAATTATTCTGTTCCACGATTTAGATAATTTAGCTGTTACACCCGATATATATATATATATATATATATATATATATATATATATATATATATATATATATATATATTGAGCAATGAAAAGTTGTATATTAATATTCTTTGGTTTTATTATTATTTCATTTAGATTCCTCGTCTAGTTTCGGCCAACATGGCCATCATCAAGAAAAAGAATCTGTTTGCTGGTAGCAGTGAACTACAGAAATGAATGTCTTGATGGAGAAAATGAACTTTTGTCTCTAGTTTTCATTTGTTATTTTTATTTTTTTATTTTTTTAACATGAATTTTGGTCAGACCTTGTGTTGGTCAAGCAGTCTCTTTTGTTATTTCAGATAATTTCTAGATGGATTCATGATGCTCTGAATTACCGTGGTCATTTTTTTTTAGTTTTATTGTTTCCTGGAAAGGGGATGTGTCTCTGTTAAGTGTGTGCGTGTGTGTGTGTTATTTGGTTCTTCAGGAGTCAGTGAGTTTGATGTGTGTAAGCGTGTATATTACTGTGGGTGCTTGTAATCATTTGGCTCATTAGGTAATGAATGAGTATGATGTGTGTAAGTGTGTATATTCGTGTGGTCGTGTGTATAAGTGTGAGGTCTCACCACCTCCGTAAGCATGTCTGTCTTGTGTGGGTGAGAAATGTGGGTAGGTTCGATTTGTAGGGTTATATATCAATACTATCTATATTGTTAAATTTATGGTTAAGTCCG
>CAHIKZ030000391.1:1535000-1605000 GCA_903632075.3 Acanthosepion pharaonis
AAAAAGAAAAAGAGAAATAGTAGAAGTGGCAGTTGCATTTAGCTATTTCAACAATAAAAGCGTGGGACCTAGATGCCAATCTAGTAGCACGTTTAAATTCATGTAGTTGGACCACCGGGGAAAAAAGCTCGTCAAAACAGTTGTATAAGAATATTTCTGGTAAAGACAGAGAGAAGCCACGTCGCGTCTGTGAGATAGTGACCGAAATAAAAGGTGCCAAGACATAATCGATTGCATTCTTTGGATTTTGTCATAAACCTCGAGAAGACCGGATATGCCAGAGGCATACGGACGGATGGTTTATTTTTAAATGTGTAAAATGGATTCTGACGAGAAAAAAAATTCTGGCACAACACGGTGAGGCAAATTTCCTTGACGTACATGCAGCTACTGAGCTATCGATATAGTCGCTCCGTTTCATTTCAGACTGCGGAGGCGATACAAGCGGGCATAAAATTGGTAAATGTCAGGAACCGTCTTACGAGCTAACTTAAAACTTTTGGATAGGAAGTAGTGTTTAGAAAGTGTTGAATGTTATGCTAGCACGAAGTCAAAAGTCATCGTGACCGAGGGCGTTGAATAAGCACAAATATTTTTAAGCGATCGAAGAGGTATGTCTCAGCTGCCGATGGATATGGAATTTAAATAAGTAAAAGATTGGCATATATATATATATATATATATATATATATATATATATATATATATATATATATATATATATATATAACCAGCTTGAAAGTGGAGATATGTGTGTTGGACGGTCGTGGCTCATGTATGCAAAGCTAAAGAGTGACCTCTCAGCTGCCAATGTGCCTCACATACTAACTTCAAGTGAGTTACCATGGACAGAAATAACTGTAGATATTTTTGCCAGGGTGGTACCAGAAATTTGGAAGCAATAAATAAATTGAATTTTTTTTTTATCCCACTGGTGGGCTTGAAAATCCGGAAAATTAATTTAATTTGTGGGTGAAATGGTCATGGCCTTGAAGTAATCTTAAGCCCCATTGTATGTAATTTATTTGCTCTGAATCAGTTTTGATACTTTTATTAATAGGATTCACTTGGATTATATACCAACAGATTATTACCCCCTCTCTCTCTCTCACTTACTCACTCTCTCTCTCTCGATATATATATATATTTATACAATGTGTCCATAAAGGTCGTGTGCATTTAAAAAAATTATAACTTTATTTGTATTTGCGATAGAAATGATCTGTAAAAAATGTTATAAAGTTTAATGTACCTAGTTTTAAGTATAGTTAAAATAACTAATGTGATTTCAGTACAGATTTCTGTAAATCAGTTGGCAATTTTTTTCCGTGAACTGCAAAATCGAATTAAACTTTGTATTGCTAATGACGGAGGACATGTGGAAACTTAAATAAAATTCCAATAAAACCTTAAAGAATATAGATTTACTTTTTTCTAATCCTTTTTACAAATTATTTCTGTCGCAAATACAAATAAAGTTATAAATTTTTTAAAGTGCACCCTGAACTTTATGGACACCCTGTACACACACACACACACACACACACACACACACACACATATATATATATATATATATATATATATATATATATATATATATATATATATATATATATATATATATATATATATATATATATATATATATATATATATATATATATATATATATATATATATGTGTGTGTGTGTTGATATATTTTCCTATTAATCAAATTATTTATCTTTTTAAATCAATTCATTACTAAGAAACTTATTTATTTTCCTCATAAGTAAGTCGACTGCTCCATTTCTTACAATTACAGGTTATAAATATTGACGCATTGCAATTTTTAATTTATACTTCACGATTGCTACGGGAATGAAACTCAGGCTTATATCGAACGGTCAGGCAGACATGTATATTTATTCTAAACATATGTAGATACACACATGCATATATATATATATATATATATATATATATATATATATATATATATATATATATATATATATATATATATATATATATATATATGTATGTATGATTAAAAGCAAGCAAGTGAGTGAGAAGGACAAATGAAAATGGAGAATCTTTTTTGTTTTAAATTTAACGCAGTCTGGTTTAAGGGGGATGGGAAAAAACTAACTCAACCATAAAATTGGGTCGGAAAACCAATATATCATGAAGACGAGTTTTCTAATTCCCGCCTCTTTATGAATTTGAAGTCAGACCAATGATACTGATGGAAAAGGCGATGTGAATACAACTTCGAATTTGCATAGATTTGCACATAAATTAAAGAGCATGTTTTCGGTGTTTGGTGAGTGTATTATTCACTTTAATTTAAATGCAAATACGCGGGTCTACACAAATACATGAATTCGCCTGTTAGCACATATCTATACATTTACAGTAAAGTCATTCAACATAGAAGGCTTGATTGTCCTCGAGGATATTTTAGTAGCGCAAAAATCCTCTGGGTGTGCAGATGCAAATGTTGTGCAATTAAACAACTTTACTTATTTCCCTTGCTTTGTGACTGGACGAGGTTTAAACTTGTCCAGAAAGTTAATTAGTCTTATTGGCACTCTCAACAGCTAATCGATAACAACGATAGATTTGGAAAACATGTACATTTTCTGATTCTGTATTGGTTGTAATTTTAATTGTACACGTGAACTAATACGTAATATGGCTACTATGTATTGAAAGAAAGATATTTCCAAGTTTCTCTCTTTTTTTGCATATATATATATATATATATATATATATATATATATATACACACACCACGAATTGTGAAATATCATATATATATATATATATATATATATATATATATATATATATATATATATATATATAAGCGAACACTTAGGGCTGACGATTGCGTCTAGCATGAAACAGCCTGTCACCTCAGAGTTTTGAATTCAATGTTCACATTTATATTTATATACGCTTTATCTCTTATATTAAGCACTTTATCCTATAAATCACGCAACATTTAAAATATATTTCTTCATATATATATATATATATATATATATATATATATATATATATATATATATATATATATATGTAATATTTCGCATTGAGTAGTGGTATTAATAAAATATCGTTCAATGCAATATAATAGAGCTATAAATTATATATTAATAAATTTTTGCTCACTGGTATCACGACTCACGACTCGGTGTTCCATGCAATTTTCAGGTGTATATATATATATATATATATATATATATATATATATATATATATATATATATATAAAATGTGAAAAGTCTCTAAAGTACTCTTGAATATATATATATATATATATATATATATATATATATATATATATATATATATATATGTAAATACTAAAAGTACTGTGAATTCTAAGTCTCTTTATCCTTACTCTTCATTTGCATAATATATATATATATATATATATATATATATATATATATATATATATATATATATAAATGCTAAAGTACTGTGAATTCTAAGTCTCTTTATCCTTACTCTTCATTTGCATAATATATATATATATATATATATATATATATATATATATATATATATATATATATGATATCAGAAAGTCTTACAAATATAGAAGGAGGCGTAACAGTGTTTTGTAGATACTGCAAAATCATTTGAGAAAGTCAAAATAATGGTTAAGCATCATTGACATATTTGGGAAGAATATTTGAATAATCCAGAAACTATACTGGCGGTACATCGCCTGCACGCAGATAGAAAACGAATTTAGGATATATACAAATATAGAAAAGGGTGTAAGACGAGGATATGTCTTCTCGCCGGACGTATTCCTCTTATACTCTGAAGTAATAGTGAGAGAATTAAAATTCTTCGAGGATTCATTATTGGCGACCATAATCTTAACATAATGTATTCAGATGTAAATATTTTGATAGCAGATATGTAAGTGAAATTACAAGAAATCCAAAACAATATAATGAAAGAAAGCGAGAAGAAATTAATCTAAATCAATTGCAAGGTGAATGAATACTGGGTTGTTAGCAAAAGGGAATAGTCAAAGGTGCAAATTACAAATTAGAAATGCCAAAATCAAACAAGTACACAAATTTAAACATCTGGGAAGGATTTTAACAGGACTGAAATTATGAGACTAATATCAGAAAGTTGATTTGGACAGCGAAAGTTGTCTTCTAAAAGCCAAGGAAAGTATTATGAAAGAGAAATATTATTTTGAAAAGAGAAAATATTAAATTTTCGAAATACGTGAGTTCTGAACTCTATGAATAAAATCAAATAGATAGACAGAAAAAAGGAGACGTATGTAAATATAAATAAAAAGTGGGGAAAAAGATTCACAGACACACACACACACACACACAAATATATATGTGAAGAAATATAGTTTAGGTTGTTTTATATTTAGATAAAATGGGGGCGAGATAGAAGATTATGTAAATATAAATAAAAAAAGTGAACATTGTCAACACTTTAGGCGACAGGCTATTTCATGCTAGATGCAATCGTTAGGGCGGCCTGAAGATTGCGTCCAGCATTAAACACGTTTATATTTACACACGCTCTATCTCTGATATTGAGCACATTACCCCATAAATATAGCATATCTTAAGACTATATTTCTCTCTCTCTCTCTCTCTCTCTATATATATATATATATATATATATATATATATGTTGTTAACAGAATGTAATCCTGTTCACATGAGACACGATTAGATTACAAGATATATTGTTCAACTCCGAATGAGTGATAAACATGGCTGCCGAAACTTCATGGTTAAATGAACAAAAACTCCGATGGCAATCGTAATTCAGAAATTCGAGACAAAATGTTCTATGTACTGACATCGCTGAAATAAAAAATAAAGCGATTGGTACCTAAAAAATCAAAATTCTTGTTTCGCATAGAATTTTAAACTCTACGATACAGACACATGCGTGCAATTATTAATTCCGTTAAAGAGATCAAAGCACTTATGCGGATGTATCTGGGCGCTGAATGAAAAGTAAGTCGTCCGAGACTGGCGGTTTGGCAAAAGACATTAGAGAGAAAGATTGAAATGCTGGAAGCGGTCTGGAGAAAGAGGAACGCACCAATGATAATTACGCAGGAGTCGATAGGCCAGACTGACTAAATAATGAAAAAAAAAGTTTCTTAAAAGGCTAAAGAATAGACTATCGGTCTCTTGCGGCCATTCCAATTAAATACGATATCTATAGATTTCAGCATGGGTAAGAGATATTATTTAATAAGATTTTATCGCATTTTATTATATCTATCTATCTATCTATCTATCTATGTTCATATCTATCTAAGCCTGTTCCTATCTATTCATCTATCAAAAACATTATCACATATAAACGGATGAAATTATAAGATATAAAGATAGAAATAATAATGTTCACTTGTAATTCAAAAGTTAGCACACACACACACTCACACACACACACACACACACACACATATATATAATAAAATGTAATAAAAAGGCATAAACACTAATATTCCATGGTCATAATTTATTCCATTGGAATCCGAAATACCTTCCAATTCATCAGACCTTCAAATTCAAAAAGAAAACAGAAAAAAAAGAAAACAACCCCGGGAATAAAAAATATATTTAGTGAGAGTGTATGTATGAGAGTGTGGGATGAATGTTAGAGTAAATAAAAGCAATAGGGAGGGGTACAGACGACAGAAGAACAAGAAGGTCTAAAGATGAAGGAATTAAAATTTAACAGAGAGAAGTTTTAAGGAAGGGAGTCAAAGACCACTATTATTATCTATATCTAATAATATTATCTAACATCATATATATATATATATATATATATATATATATATATATATATATATATATATATATATATACAGAAAGAAATTAAAGAATTTTTGTATGTATGTATATATGTATATCAGGCATCAAATATCCTTTTAGTTAAATATTACTAAAGGCAATGGAAAATACATTAGAAATTGTCCGAAGTTCCTTTCAGAAGATTATATTTTTTTGTTTATACAAATTTTGGAATTACGTGTTGTAGTTCATATTTATTTTAATTTATTATAATTTCTTGCCGAGATAAATCACTTTTTAAGGATTATTGTGTATATATTTTAGCAACAGTTTTTTTTTTCATTTCAGTATTCTCACATTTGATTGAAACAATTTCAAGAGATGAAGTTGACGTCTTATAAATGGTCAAACTGAAATATCTGTGTGTGTGTGTGTGTGTGTGTGTGTGTGTGTGTGTGTGTTTAAACACACTACCTTTATGGAGAAAGTCACCTTATTTGATGTTTACTGCTTCTCTTGTATTATAACAGCCACCATAATTTGGAATCTCTCTTAGTACTGTTTCTCGGAAGCTGTTGTACCAGAGGTGAACCAGTCAGCATTAAATAAGGTGTCTTTCTCCGTAGGCGAGCGTTCATTGAAGTGTATTTGATATAAAAAAAAAAAAGCATTCCCATACTCGGGAAAAATAATATAAAATTAAAGGTAATATGAATTTTGTCAAATTTACCACTAGCACAAAACTACTTATTCGGAAATTTGAAAGACTTAAAAAAATTCATAGACAATATATATATATATATATATATATATATATATATATATATATATATATATATATATATATATATATTGTAATCAAGAAAGTGTTACTGAATGAGGAATAATCAATACGGAAGTAGGGAATGATATGGAAATCTATATAACATCAGCAAAATACAATACTCGCCAGCGGCGTGAAGTAGGTAAGCCAATGGTAGCTGTGGATTATTTATACAGCATTTAACCCCCACTTACAATAGTGTCCAACGTTTTATTAGGATTGGGACATTACTGTTCATAGATACGGTATATAACAATATATATATTAAAACATATATTGTGAACTATAACAGACAACGAATGTCTATTATGTTTGATCATGAGCTGTTCTAAACTTCGTATAGTTGCTTTAATTTCGGGAGAAAATAAAGAGAGATTTAATACGAAGCTTAAAACGGTTCTTCCTCAAACATAATAAACATTCGTTGTCTGTTATATTTAACAATATTTTTAAACAATTATCTACTGCTCAAATAAACTAAATTCGTAGCTTTTACTTTTTAAAAAGTGCTCAATACAGAGAAATATATTATTATTATTATTATTATTATTATATTTTTTCTCATAAGAGATTATAATAAAATCATTTTGAAATATCTGAGAGCTGCAATGGATAGAAGGAGGTGGAGAGCCATGATCACCTACGCCCTGAATGTACATGGCATATATAAAAAAAAGTAAGAACAAAAAATTGTTTTCTTGCAAAAATAGTTGAGTGGTCTCCTCTTGTTTTCAGAAAGATTTTGAATTCAGAGATTTATTTCGTTTAGGCAGTTTCCCAAACAAGTCTACAGACTCATGTTTATGTTTTTGTATTCACTAAACAATACTCTAGCCGAATCCAACTGTTTCCCCTTTTAAGGATTACTCGAATATATTATCCGTGTAAATCAAGCTTTTCTAATATTTCAAGTAGTTCTTCATGTAGCACTTGTTCAGGTAATGTAATTGATTAATCTATAAAACCTTGGCGTCGCTCTTTCTTCTCTGAATTACTTGCTTTGATTGTGTTCTTTTAATAAAATAGCGCATTGTTTTGTTAGTCTCTTGAACAATTCGGTAAAGTTCTTGTAATATTTCCGGTCAAATTCTCCTACGATGTCTCTTCATTTGCTATGCATCAAATGGATATAAATAACTCTATTGGTCAGAACGCAAAACACAAAAGTAATTACGTATATTAATGTTAGAGTCTTATGGGGGCCTAGATAAATGAATTGATGGTAATTGATTTTTTTTCCGATGAAGTGATGAATATTTCCCAACTAAATTTCTAATTTTTTGTGCCATCACCCTTGAAGATATGAGCGATCATGGCTCTCTACAACATCCTATCTCATTACCAAGCTTTCGACTCTACTTTCAGCCATTAATTGACACAAGCTTGTTTTTCCGGTGGTCTTCTGTCTGCCAATAACTTAGATATGTCCTGTACATGTCAAGATCTCCAAGGTTCCTTCCTTTCTCATTATGTGTCCAAGAAATTTCAGCTCTTTCTAATTCTGGATAGGAATGTTTTTTTTTTATTTCTATTTTCCTGGAGAATTTGGCGTTTCTGACATTCTATGTCCATTTCTATTGAATCCCTTCTTCACATCATATGTGAGAGATTGTCCAACATTCACTGCCATATAGGCGTAATGATATTGCATAACACTTCGGTACTCTTTGTTTCTGTTACTTCAAGTCTCTACTTCATTTGTGAGGAGATTGTCCAGCATTCACCGACCTGAATGAGGACTGATATTGCGTAACAGTTCAGTACTCTCTTTCTTAATACTTTGCTTCGCTTTTGGAAGGCTTCTTTCTCAATCCCAATGCGTGTTTGGATATGTACGTCACATTTTCCATCTTTTGTTTAAACAGTTCCTAGTTATTTAAACTTCTGTGTTTGTTTTGATTGCGAAATATGAAATTCGTTTTTTGTATTATGTTTCATTTTTTATTTTCTGACAAGCATACATACTGTCTTACAATCTTACAATGGTCTGTTCTTTCTTCTCGATGTCCTTTCTTAGGCTGTCCAGGATTTCCCGGGATTTTCCTCCATTGTTTGTCATCAGAAAAGACACGCTTCTGAAAATAGAATCACACAGAATTATACTTTGCCATTTGCTAAAATATCCCTAGTAATTTAAGATATTAACTATCTCAGGCAGTGATTCCCAAATTTTTTGTGTTTGCCAACCACTTCTGTACCAAATCAAAACCCAAATGACCCCCATGTATATTCAACTTTAATTAGATTTTATTGGTGTTAGTATTGCATGTTAAATGAGTATCTTAGTATTTCTCATGATAATTGTTACCTAAATGGAATACATCCTAAAATGAACGCACGATACACTATACACTCATTTTACCTGAAATGTATTCTATTAGTATTGCATGTCAAATGAGTATTGATGGCTAAATGGAATACACCTTAAAGTGAACGCATGATACACTATACACCCATTTTACCTGAAATGTATGTTATGGACTGGAGGTCTCCAAAGTATTCTATTAGTATTGCATGTCAAATGAGTATTGATGGCTAAATGGAATACACCTTAAAGTGAACGCACGATACACTATACACCCATTTTACCTGAAATGTTTATTATGGACTAGAGGTCCCCAAAGTATTCTATTAGTATTGCATGTCAAATGAGTATTGATGGCTAAATGGAATACACCTTAAAGTGAACGCACGACACACTATACACCCATTTTACCTGAAATGTATATTATGGACTGGAGGTCTCCAAAGTATTCTATTAGTATTGCATGTCAAATGAGTATTGATGGCTAAATGGAATACACCTTAAAGTGAACGCACGATACACTATACACCCATTTTACCTGAAATGTATATTATGGACTGGAGGTCTCCAAAGTATTCTATTAGTATTGCATGTCAAATGAGTATTGATGGCTAAATGGAATACACCTTAAAGTGAACGCACGATACACTATACACCCATTTTACCTGAAATGTATGTTATGGACTGGAGGTCTCCAAAGTATAAATGATAAGAAGATTTCATTTTCTACTTTATGATAGTAATCTGCAAACGGACTGTCTTAGCTTTGATTTGGGAGTACATAAGTTGATACATATCATTAAACTGGTAGGATGTTGCCGCCAGGTAGGATTTTTAGCTTACAGTGAATGTCTTGTGAGGGTGACTTGATGACATTCTAATTCAGAGGTGGTGGAATTAAATGATTTTAAACATTATTTTATTGCTTTTTATTGAAATGTTTTAAGCTGAAGGTTGAAGATTTTAGCAGCTAAAAAAAATATGACAACAAAGAGATGGAACTAGAAGTCAAAAAAATATGGCGGCAAAGATGAGGACAATAGTCCGAATAATGTAAATAGTGTACATAATACCTCATCTCAGAAATATAGACAGATAAAAAAAATATGACAACAAAGAGATTAAAATGGAAGTCAAAAAAAAAAAATGGTTGGAATCATAAAAAAATGCATAATCTCAGAATCGCAGACAATTTAGATTATCAAAAGTACACTTCAGAAACTCTGATGCCAACTTTTGAGGGTGGAGGATCTTTGCTATAAACCAGTGGTTCGTAAACTTATTTGGGGTTGCTTCTCCTTTGTGTACTAATGCCCATTACTAACACCCCCCCTCAATGTATAGTCAACCTTTGATTGATTAGATTTTATTGGTGTTGGTATTGCATATCAAATGAGTATCTTAGTATTTCTCATAATAATTTTTATTTATATGGAATACACAAGTAAGTGAAAGCAAGATACACTTCAGATACAATCGGTATGTGTTATGATTCAGATGCGCTATTGCCACCTTCTGCTTGCCTTCTTTTTTCCTTACCACCCGCTGCATCTTTCAACCGTCCACTTTGGTAATCACTCATCTTAAAGCAACGAGCATTCGCAGGTTGCGCACGCATTTAAGGTTCCGGAATTAAAAGCCGGGAGTCGCCTAAGTTTCACCCCTTTTCGCACACATTCACATTGAAAGATATGTTTTTTTCTCTTATATCCCCAGTTATGGGTTAAATATTAGAGCAGACTGTGCCCTTCAGCCGTATTCGGCAAACAGTCTAGAGAAAAGTGAGAACTGGATTCCAAAACCCGGGCTGTTGGAACTCGTTATACTTGGACCATGTGGCTCTTAAAAAGATAGAAATCCCTGACAGAAGATCAATCATCCCTCAAAGTATAGAACGGGGACTTGTGACCAATCATCCCACCCCGTGAAACAATTCGATTACAGACACCTTATCAAGAGCTGTTATCTGACATTAGGCACCAGGCAAATAACTGATTAAAAATAAGAAAATCCATTATCTAATTTAATTTTATATCGGCCATCAAGCTACTCTAAGCTAATATATTTTGCTTTTAAAATCTAAGGAAAAGAGAGATTGAAAAAGCAAACGGCATCTTGAATTTGTCAAAT
Organism: Acanthosepion pharaonis; assembly: GCA_903632075.3. Taxonomy (NCBI): domain Eukaryota; kingdom Metazoa; phylum Mollusca; class Cephalopoda; order Sepiida; family Sepiidae; genus Acanthosepion; species Acanthosepion pharaonis. The sequence continues at coordinate 1,546,061 of CAHIKZ030000391.1, forward strand.
GGATGCATTTCTCTCCACCTTACAGTAATTAAAAAAATATACATAAATAAATGGAGAAAGTAAAATGAATTAACAGTGTCAAATAAGAGATAACTTTGCAAATTCACAAAATGGGTTTTATCTGAATGTTGAAACTGTTTCAGCGAACGTGGGCAAAGATTTTTGAACTGTTACTGCATTTGTATGCGTCAAATATCGATTTATATCAGAGAATTTAATTCGATTATTTTTCACTGAATACTTGAGTAATTTTCAAACTTAATGGACTGAGATATCTTATCTAAATGCAATGTGTTTTAAGCAGTAATTCTTAGTCCCTTAAAAATCGATAGGTTGCTGCTCGGAAAGAAATACTCCGGTTAATTGAATAGACAAAAAATAAAAAGTGTTATTACATTTTCGTTTTATTCATCATTCTATTGCATTTCTTTCTTTTATTTTATGTTTATTGTCCTTATTTTCTATTTATTTTCAATGTGTTCTTAAAATTTTGAACTTTGTCCTTTTGTCTTATTTTTTCTTTTCCTCTTTTCTATTCCTTCGCTTTCTTTATTTAAAATTTTCTTTCACGTTTACTGTTCTATGTTTTTTACAGCTCTTCCTTCTTCTTACTCTCCAGTCGCCTTTCTCTCCTTCTGTACTCTTTCCCGTCATTCGCTTTCTTCTTTTTCTTTTTCTTTTTTTTTTTTTATCGATTTCATTTTTTCCTTCATTTTGTACATATTTTCTTTTTCTTTTCCTTTTTCGTCATTCGATTTTTCGAAAAATTATCCTCAATTTTTTCTATGGTTAACAATTTTTCAAACGAATTATTTTCTCTTCTAAACAGAAGCTAATGCAACAGCATTCAATAACCTCTCACCTGAGTGGCTTTTTTGCCTTGTTTTTGGTTGAACATTAGTAAAAATACAAATATTTTCTCATTAATTTACTAGCTTTAAGCAAATAAGAAAATAAAAGCCGCCCTATCATTGGGCATTTATCAAAACAGGTGGGTAGTATATGCGATAGGTAACAATAGACTGCAGTAAGCGGGAGTGCTACTAGCACTCAAGGGGTTACAGAGAGCGAGAGTAACAGTATTAGACGAGATTGGGGAAACGATAAAGAGAAAGACGAGGAATTAGATTAAGGCATCAGAAGATGTCGATTGACATTACATTTGAATATTTGAATACTATAACTCTCAGGGAAGCAAGTAAGAGGAAGGGAGTTTCACAGATTGGAAGTGCAAGATATGAAGTTATTGGAGTAGAAGAGACAGCTACATTTAACTGTTTTGGCAGTGAAAGGGTGGGACTGAGATGCAAACCTAGTATCACTCTTAAATAGATGCACTTTGGGAACCAGCGAAAATAGCTCGTCGGAGTAGTTAGCGTGCAAGTACTTTTAGAAAAGACAGAGGGAAGTGACGGCACGTTTGTCACCGTAAACTAGATGCCAGACCAAGACCATCCATATTGCATATCTGTCTCTGGATTGTGTTGAGGACCTTGAGACGAACAGCAGTGTTCCTTGCAAGGGCGAATGGTTGATTTATAGATTTATTTAAGCTTATCTTTTAAGAGTGCAACGGTAATTCTTTTGCCGTCATTTAATTTAAAGATAATTTGATACACGTATGTGCTTAATTTCTGTACAAGCAATTTTTTTTTGATGATTAATGTTTGCTAGATTCGCAATTACCTTTCGCTTATTCCCAAATTTATTTCCAAGTTATAAAAATTGTTATCGTACAAAACAATTCGTCGCAGAGAGTCACGTAAAAAATTCGAAAAACAATCGCAGTAATAAAAACTTGGGAATACCAAATTTCAGGATTGCGGGGCTGAATCCAGCCCAGAATGTTTTTATTTTGCTTACGGGGTCGGTCTGATTCCAAAATTGTACGATATGCTGAGCAACGGCCTCTATGCGTAATGTTGAAAAACTGTGACACAAGGACTCACTAACATTCGAATTTATATAGATGACGTAGGAAATATTTCTTTCTGTTTTTTTTATTGCCTTTTTTATCTTTTCTCTCTCTGTCGCTCTCTAAAACATTTTCCTCTCTAATAATGGTTTGTAGTATGTCTTTCACCCCAGATCATGATAGACTATACTTTGTACTATGTGTCCTTCAGAAATAGCCAAATCCTATTCTTTACGAGCAGATAAACTGGCTGACACAAAATGGCGAAGTATTGGATTGAATTAAAATCTAACGATAAATACGTGTTATCCTCATCAGGAACAACAACATTACAGTTTCCTTCTCATATTCTATTATACTTTTCTCTTCCTTTACTTTGAATGCCTTCTTTCTTTTCTGTCTCTTCCTATAACATCTAAATTATATATAATTCGGATTTTAATTCAATCCAATAATTCGCCATTTTGAGTCAGCCAGTTTATCTGCACGCAATCACCGGACGAAGGCCGGAGCGTATAACTGCCGAAACGTGAATATAGCAATGAAGATGAGGATAATAGTCCGAATACTATAAAATAATGTAAGTGATATATTTAAAATATTATATTTTCACACTTTTTTTAAAATATTTATTTATTTATTTATTTATTATGTCTCCTTTCTGTAAGTTCTTGGTTCAGTAATTCTTCTTCTTTTTCTTCTTCTTCTTCTTCTTCTTTTCTCCTCCTCCTCCTCCTTCTTCTTCTTCTTCTTCTTCTCCTCCTTCTTCTTCTTCTTTTTCTTCTTCTTCTTCTTTTTCTTCTACTTCTTCTTCTTTCTCTTCTTCTTCTTCTTCTTCTTCTTCTACTACTACTACTACTTCTTCTTCTTCTTCTCCTCCTCCTCCTTCTTCTTCTTCTACTACTACTTCTTCTTCTTCTTCTTCTTCTTCTTCTTCTTCTAATACTACTACTAGTTTTTCTAATATTTCTTCTTTTTTCGTCGACTTCTTTTTCTTCTAATACTTCTACTACTTTTCTATTACTTATTTTCTTCTTCTACTTTTAATACATTTTCTTCTTCTCCTTCTTTTCTTCTTTTCCTCTTCTTTTCTCCTTCTTCTTTTCCTCTTCTTCTATTCTTCTTCTTATCATTTTTCTTTTACATTCATTATTTATTTATTTTCTACAACCCCTGTTTTCTTTATCATCCACGTCTTTTTCATCATTGTCTTCTTCATATTTATCTCTCAATCATTTCTTTTTCTTCTTCATTTTCTTTCTTCAGGTCTTCTTTCTCTTCTACTTTGTTTTTTCTTCTATTCCCTTATAATTATATTTTGCTAAATATTTTTCTCCATATTTTTTCATCGGCTTTCAATCCCTTTCTTTCTTTCTTTTTTTTCTTTCTTTCTTTTTTCTTTCTTTCTTTTTCCCTTTTCATCAAATTATATTTCTTTCTTTCTTTCGCTTTTACTTCCAAACATTCACCACACACACACACACACACATGTATATATATATGTGTGTGTGTAAATTATTTTCACATAAAGTGTATTTGTAAAGAAACAAAATGAATAAAAATAGGCAGAGGCTAAAAACGGTGTTTCCGCTGTCATATATATATATATATATATATATATATATATATATATATATTAAATTAACTGATTTAAAAATATGGTTTCATCGCTACACAGGAATTACCATGTTTCAAAAATTAACTAAATCTTCAAATTCAATTATATAATTAAATTAAAAGCATTAGTTCTGTTTCATCTTCAAGCGAATTTTGGAATAGCATATTTTGAATTTTCCTATATATTATTGGTTTATAAAAAATAAAAATTTACTGAAGCATGAAATAGCTATTCTTTGCCGACATTGTCAAAAATTTTTCTTAAATAATATTTAAAATAAAAAGCGTAACTGGTAATAAACATACTTATATTTGACATGTAAGAATAATTTTTGAATAATTTAAGGAATTATATTACAATTATTTGTTTTAAAAAGAAATATAATCTATTAGTAATTAAGAGTAAAAACAATATTTTAAAATTGTAGTTCAATACAACGTGTTCTAATCTAAACACTCCTTTAGAAGGAATCTTTATCTATACATGTACGAATTTAACGAATAAAATGCCGAAAAACCTTTTGCTGTAGATAAAACAAAACAAAAAACAAACAAACAGACGACATGCGTTGAACGGATGTCAAAATTCGTTGAAAAAGGCATCCCTACCCTACCTAGACTTAACCTCTTTTCGAATGCAACTCATAATTGATACAATAATAGTTAATAAAAAATAAAACGCTGCCGCCCCTGTCTAAATGATTGGATTTCTCTGTATCATTGGAAACAAAAATTATGAATGTATGTGCTTTTAAAACTCAGTAAATTTCAAAATAAGTTATTCTAAAATTTGCTTGAATATGAAATAGAACTAATGCTTTTAATTTAATTATATGATTGAATTTGAAGGTGTTAATTCCTGTGTAACGATGCAACCATATTTTTAAATTACTCACTTTATAATATTTATGCTGTGTAAATTTACATTGAGCACTGTTTTGTAAAAATAAAAATATCAATAAGAACACCGTATTACACATCTTACTGTTCTTTCTTTTTTGCTACAGACACACACACACACACACGCGCGCGCACACGCACACACACACATAAATATATATATATATATATATATATATATATAGTCTCACATCACGTCATATTCGTCTTTCCGCATCTACTTGATGGCACGCAAACATGATGAGTCTTTTGCGAACACGCTCGAAGTAAGATTCCGGAAGGCGAACATTTACTAATGTTCTGAAGAGATGCAAGAATCATGCGCTATGCGTTTGTCTACCACCCCACTTCGCGCCAATCTTTACTGATACGCTTCTATATCCTGATCGAGCGAAAGCTGTTAAGCCGTCCAGCGCGGTATGAGTCTGTCTGAGACTCACTTGATATTCTTAGCAGAATTAATTGGCTGCAATCAGTCTCAAATTCATGCCCTATCGAACAGCAATGTGACGTATGCGTACATGTTTTACAAATAAGCATATCATCTAAATTGTTTCAAGCTTGCTTCGTCACGGATGATTGCCTCTTGCTGTTATTGATTAGAAGTGGTAACTTGATGTTGTGAAGGTATACCACAGAATTTGATTGATAATCTCGGAATATATCTGTTGATCTCCAGCGGTGACAGCTAAATTCCTTTGCTGGAAACATTTCATATGGAATATGAAAATAAAATATATCCCTCTTTGCGGAGTGAGTAGCCATTGTCAAATGCAAAATAAATCTTAGAACTGTCCAACAAACAGAATTAACAAAGACTATTTTAACGAATCCTCTATACATATCTATGTTGTGTGAAGGCGTGAAAATTGTCGATAAATCAGATTCATATTAGTTTGGTTTGGTTTGTTTTGTTTTACGGCATATCAACCTCAACGTCTTATTTAATGCCGACAACATTTTTAGGATAGATTCGTATGAATAGAATATGTATTCTTTGGTTTAGATTGGTTTGGTTTATTTTGTTTTACGGCATATCAACCTCAACGTCTTATTTAATGCCGACAACATTTTTAGGATAGATTCGTATGAATAGAATATGTATTCTTTGGTTTAGATTGGTTTGGTTTATTTTGTTTTACGGCATATCAACCTCAACGTCTTATTTAATGCCGACAACATTTTTAGGATAGATTCGTATGAATAGAATATGTATTCTTTGGTTTAGATTGGTTTGCTTTATTTTGTTTTACGGCATATCAACCTCAACGTCTTATTTAATGCCGACAACATTTTTAGGATAGATTCGTATGAATAGAATATGTATTCTTTCGTTTAGATTGGTTTGGTTTATTTTGTTTTACGGCATATCAACCTCAACGTCTTATTTAATGCCGACAACATTTTTAGGATAGATTCGTATGAATAGAATATGTATTCTTTGGTTTAGATTGGTTTGGTTTATTTTGTTTTACGACACATCAATCTCAATGGGTTATTTAATGCCGACAAGATTTTTAGGGTTGATTCGTATGAATAGAATATGCATTCTTTGGTTTAGATTGGTTTGGTTTATTTTGTTTTACGGCATATCAACCTCAATGGGTTATTTAATGCCGACAACATTTTTAGGATAGATTCGTATGAATAGAGTATGTATTCTTTAGTTTAGATTGATTTGGTTTATTTTGTTTAACGGCATATCAACCTCAATGGGTTATTTAATGCCGACAACATTTTTAGGATGGATTCGTATGAATAGAATATGTATTCTTTGGTTTAGATTGGTTTGGTTTATTTTGTTTTATGGCATATCAACCTCAATGGGTTATTTAATGCCGACAACATTTTTAGGATGGATTCGTATGAATAGAGTATGTATTCTTTGGTTTAGTTTGATTTGGTTTATTTTGTTTAACGGCATATCAACCTCAATCTCAATGGTTTATTTAATGCCGACAACATTTTTAGGATGGATTTGTATGAATAGAGTATGTATTCTTTGGTTTAGATTGGTTTGGTTTATTTTGTTTAACGGCATATCAACCTCAATGGGTTATTTAACGCCGACAACATTTTTAGGATGGATTCGTATGAATAGAACATGTTCTTTGATTTAGATTGGTTTGGTTTACTTTGTTTTACGGCATATCAACCTCAATGGGTTATTTAATGCCGACAACTTTTTTAGAATAGATTCGTATGAATAGAATATGTATTCTTTGGTTTAGATTTGTCTATTTTGTTTTACGGCATATCAAAATCAATGCGTTATTTAATGCTGACAAAAAGTTTTATTGCTGGTAATATTTTGTATTGTCAAAAATCTGTTTCTGGTAATATATTTCCTTCAAAATTTATTGCTGGTAATAATTTTTACAAAATTTATTTATTATACGAAATGAAAATCTAAAGAATGGTCTCCAATGTAATCAATCCTGACTTAGTATCTCGACTTCAGTCAATTTCTGACCGACGTGATGTGGCTTCCCTCTGCCTTTTCTACAAATATGTTCGTAGCAACTCCCCTGGCGATCTTTTTTTCCCTGGTACTCCGACTACATGGATTTAAGCGTACTACTAGATAGGCGTAAGGGTTCAACCTTTTTAGTGTCAAAATAGCTAAATCGTCACTTCTACTCCAAATGTTTCTTTTCTCGCAGTTCTCAGCAGTAAAACTCCCTTCCGCTTACTTCATTTCCTGATAACTACAATCTTCAAACATTTACAACCAACGTCAAACACCATCTTCTGCGTTCTTGAATGTCGCTGAAATGGCGAGATGTAATTGTAAGTTCTATGCTAAATGTTTCGTAAACTTAAGGAATCATCACATATGCTAGGACACAAAAATCTCCTGAGCCGGTCAACCATAGAAATGAATGCAATATGGAAACCAGTAATAAAGAATGCCAGAGAAAAGCGGTAACAACAAAAATTGCAATATGAGCTCTGGTAAAAACATACAATGATAGTAGGAAAAATTGCAATATGAGCACTGTTACAAAAAGGTTGCTGAAGACATTAGATTTATAATGCCCAGAAATTCACACACAGATGTCCTCAAGGACACATGTCACAGAGGATAAAAATCTTTAGTTAGATCCAGTGACAGGACCAGTCTAAGGTAGTGGAGAACTTGGAGAGGGGAATTAACAGGAGAAAACTGACAACTGATATCCATTAAACATGGCACGTGGAACTAGAACAGTCTACCCCGGTGAACGAAAGAAAGGGTTCAGTTCGACATTCCAACCACCTGAAGAAGGCCGGAGTGTACAATGGCTGAAACGTTGTAATAAATATGGCGTCAAAGATGTGGTAATATATTTCATCCAAAATTGTATTGCTGATAATATTTTTTCCAAAATTTATTGCTGGTAATAGTTAACTATTTGACCATAGCTGGGACTCTAACACGTGCTACCACCCCGGGTCAGGGTGGACCTGGGAACACCAGCAATTAAGAGGTGGTTCCAGGCTCCTCAAAACCTCCTGATCACAGGCCTTGTTGCTAGACGTAGTTTAACGTGTTTCCCAGGACGCGGATGTAGTTTAACATCGGATGTAGGTTAATATCTTACCAAGGACGCGATTCAGATTGGGATTCATGAGAATAAAAGTCAAAATACCATAATATCATTGTGAATGCTAAGATAAATTAAAGTGCCTACCTATTTCACTTGTAAACTCGAACCTAAGACTCCTGACTACAGGAATAAATTGCGGAATTGCCCAGTAAATAATCCCCCCATGCTTCAAAACGCTATATTTCCAATCCACCAAACAGAAATGCTAGCTGTCATGCTTTTCGGAAGCTGGACATCAGAGCAGCGAATGTAGAAACAAAAAGCAAGTTGATTTCGTAAAGAAATGTGGAACGTTTCAGATGAGGATTATTTATTTATGTTTTCAGTTGAAATAGATGCCGTTTCCAAAAAAACGTTTTACTTGTCGATTGTTGCGCTGACACGCATGTGATTACTAGGTATTTATTCTGTCTCTCCACTAAGGCGAGTTGTGACACAAGGTCTTTTTTTTTAGATGGGGGACCGAGCGCGTATACACGGGTCAGGAACAAAAATTTCCCGCAGCCCCCGCCACCGTTGATTTCGCTGGCCTCAAAGCGAACACCGATCCCTCTCTCTGGTGTAATGAGAGGGCGCTGCCTCGAGCAGTTGTTCCCCAGTGCTGGGCACCTCTCAGTATAATTTTTCTCAGTTTCGACTCTGTCCTTTAATGGAGTCGTCCCTGAGTGCACTCTGCCCAACTGAGAGATGATAAAGAATGTGTTACAAACCCCCTCAAGTGAGTGGTTTACATACTACGCATGTGATTGCTAACTGCAGAAACTTTTCCCCTTCCCTTTTTATTGGCAAATGTCCATAAAATGCACGCTAGGATATTTTTCTTAGCCATTAAAATTGTACAGTTTACGTTTTGATATGGCTTAGTCCAGATCTGCCTTATCTGCTAGACAGACTCACTGCGTTCGCTTGTCTGAAATTGTTTTTTTAATGCAAACAGCAATTCATAGTTTTTGAACTCTTTTGCATTCTTACTTGTTAATTTGCTTTGCATATATTGTTTCCTTTGTATTATTTCATATTTGCCCTTTTTTCTTTTTATAGTAAAATTTATAAATTCTGTTCGTTGGACAGTTGCGTTATTTATCTGGAATTTTGACAAAGGCTTTTAATTCATAAGATTATGAGCCCAGGAGTAGACTCTGCTTTAACGGTGACGTATCAAAATATGAGCTATGGGAAATAAAGCTTTTGGATTATATGCGGTTCAAAAATTTACACGAAATAACTTTGACCACATTTGACCATCCCAATGACGAAGACTACCGTGAAAAGAATGCAAATGAGTTTGCCGAAATTATTTAATTTCTCGATGTCCGAAGTTTTTCTCTTATTATGAGAGAAGCCACTGACGATAGGAGAAAGCACTGATAATTTTGAGAGAGCACTAACCTTACCAACATAAGATACGCAGACGACGCGGTACTGATAGCAGACATGGAAAAGAAACTACTATTAATGTCTTCTCACGAGAGCGAGAAGAAAGGACCAACAATAAACTACAAGAAGACAGAATGCATGATCATCATTAAAAGGATGAACCCAAAATGAGATTTGCAGGTCGGGGACGCTAAAGTCGAACATGTGCCGAAGTTTAAGTATCTGAGAAATGTTCTGACGGAGGACCGTAGGTGCGACGCTGACATCCGAAGACGGAATGGGATGGTTAAAGATACATTTCAGAAGCTGGTCAGAGTTCTGCAAAACAGGAGGATTTCTATGGTGACAAAGAAAAAAGTACTGAGTAGCTACGTAACATCTGTCCTCCTATACGGCAGCGAATGTTAGACGGCATCATCAAGGATGAAGAAGAGACTCGAGGCGGTGGGGATGTGGTTCTACAGAAGGATGCTGAGGATATCATGGACCGAACAGGCGAGCAACGATGAGTTCTTGGAGATGGTGCAAACAAGAAGGAAGCTTATGCTTAACATAAGGAAGAGGCAGATTTCTGGGACACGTAATGAGAAGCGAGACCTGGAGAATCTGATACTCACTGGACGAATAGGGGGAAAAAGAGACAAGGGAAAGAAGCGCATGAGATACGAGGCGGGCTTGGGCAGGTGAATGGAGGAGCGTGGTTTGCGGAGTTAGTATAAACACAAAACCTGTTCAGAGCCATAAGGAATAGGGGGAAGTGAAAGGCCATGATCGCCTCGACCCTGAAAGAACACAGCACATAAAAAAAAGGAAAGTATACAGAATTAACATCCCTACGCAAAATGAGTACTGAAACCATTACTGATTATATTATTAGAGACAAAATATCGGCTACTTTATTAAGGATTTCTAGGGAAATTTTTGACGAGTGTTTATTAGTTGCAATGGTCCTGAAAGGTCTTCTGACCGATTTCAATCCATCTACAACTATTATCACCCAGAAAGGCAAGTTAGTAACATTTAATGAATTTAAAGTAGCATTGTGAAGCTTCGAGGAAACAGAAAAGATACTTCATCAGCTTGAAAGAAAAAGAAAATAAGGAAAGGGCAACAAAAGAAATAGTATCAAGCAAACAATATATTAAAAGCAAATTAACAGTAATAAACAAATAGGTGACAGCCAATGAATTCGTATCGACACACAAAAGAAAATTCGGACAAGCAAACGTTGCGTTCTGATTTCTGGACATAGCAGATCGAGACTGAGTCATGCCAAACTGCCGACCGGCATATTTTATTACTTAAGAAATAAATCCCAGCATGCATTTGTGCACTTTTGCCTATAAAAGTAGAGATGCAAATGATCTGCAGTTAAACCACCAACATTGGAGCAGTCGACATCAAACATTATGGTCTTCTCTAGGGAACTGCCAAAGTGACCGAAAAATTGTGGGAAATTTGGAATTTAAAAACTGAACGCCTTGAAGAACGGAAATTTTACCAAGAAACTTCGAAGTCGGAGAAAAAACAATATATTTAAAAGTTAAGAGATTAAGCGCCTTTTTATCTTCCTGATGTCAAGACAAGGTTAAAACGAATATACCACATGTGAGCGATAAATGGTCTATCTGATTTTCTAGGTAGAAAACCCAACATGCATATATATACGGTTTCTCTATAAAGTTTTTGGAAGGAGAAGTTTTTGCAGTCATTCCCAATGGAGATAGTCCTTCTTTATGTGTCATGTCCCTTTCATGACGGGGATGATCATGATTCTACACTACTTCGGTTTACGTGTAACTCTAAGGGCCCTTTGTTTCATTAATATCCATTTTCGATCCTATGCTGACATCCTTTCTCATGAATTCAGCAGGTATATTAATGGATATTTTCTCCTCTCCTCTGGTGCTCCGCGTGATCTACAACATACTGTGGCCTCGGACTGCCCACCAGAGGAACTTACAGGAACACCCTTTCATGTGCGACATGGTACTGCAAGAACCCAGATATTTTGTGACTGTTGATAAGAGCAGCCTCTTAAGACGCTACGCAAGTGTCTGGGCTCCTATCTACCTTTCGAGAACAGCAACCAAGTGTCAACCCGGTACCCTTAGTATGATGAGACGTCACCACCATCCACAGATATCACAAAATATTCATGACGCACCACTATTAAAGCCTGGCAAAAGTAAAGATACTAAGAACCATTTCATAAACAAGAAACAAAAAAAAAATTTTTCCGCATGAGCTGAGAGCTCATTTCTTGCTATATGCACCCCCTTCGTGACAGCATCTAAAGAATGGTCTCCAATGTAATCAATCCTGACTTAGTATCTCGACTTCAGTCAATTTCTGACCGACGTGATGTGGCTTCCCTCTGCCATTTCTACAACTATGTTCGTAGCAACTCCCCTGGCGATCTTTTTTCCCCTGGTACTCCGACTACATGGATTTTTGCGTGATACTAGATTGGTGTGTGGGTTCAACCTTTTTAGTGTCAAAATAGCAAAATAGTCACTTCTACTTCAAATCTTTCTTTACTGGCAGTTCCCGGCAATAAAACTCCCTTCCGCTTACTTTATTTCCTGATGATTACAATCTTCAAACATTTACAACCAACGTCAAACGCCATCATCTGTATTCTTGAATGTCGCTGAAATGGCGAGATGTAATTCTAAGTTCTATGCTAAGTGTTTCGTAAACTTAAGGAATCAGCGCATATGCTACGACACAAACATCTCCTGAGCCGACCAAGCATAGAAATGAATGCAATATGGTAACCAGTAATAGAGAATGCCAGAGAAAAGCGATAATAACAACAAAAATTGCAATATGAGCATTGCTAAAAAAGGGTTGCTGAAGACATTAGGTTTATAATGCCCAGAAATTCACACACATATGTCAACAAGGACACATGTCACAGTGGATAAAGGCGTTAGTTAGATCCAGTGACAGGACCAGTCTAAGGTAGTGGAGAACTTGGAGAGGGGAATTAACAGGAGAAACTGACAACTGATATCCATTAAACATGGCACGTGGAACTAGAACAGTCTACCCCAGTGAACGAAAGAAAGGGTTCAGTTCGACGTTCCAACCACCTGAAGAAGTTTGGAGTGTACAATGGCCAAAACGTTGTAATAAATATGGCGACAAAGATGTGGACGATAGTCCGGATAATGTAAATAATGTACATAATACCCCATTTCAGAAATATAGACAGATACTAAGTTTTTTCTTCTATCGCACTTCTAGCTTGTGGAATTATCGTCCGGATTATTGTTTTTCCGTCAACTTTACTCTTAAAAAATTACATGCAATGTCAGTCGTTATATGCTTTTTTTTTATTTCTTGTTTTTTTTTATTGTATTTAATAGTATTTTATTATATTCTCTAACACTCGGTAACCTCTTGCGTCTTAGTGAATTGTCTTGCTTGGAGTGAACTGATTAAAAATATGGCGCATATATTATTAATATTAAAACCTTCAGCACTATTTGTTACATTTCTTTGGTTTGTTGAGTTTTACTGAAAAAATGGCGAAACTCAAACAAAAACATTGTTTGCAATCGTTATGAGTCTACCGATTGAATAGAATTTTATTATAAACAATTGTCTTTTAAATGGAATTTTTAAAGCATTCTGAATGTAAAAATAAAGAAAAAAGTGGGCAAGACAATAAGAAAGAGTACCTGCCAAAAAAAAGTGAAGTTTTGTTGAAATCGGTTGAAAAATGTAGGAAATCCGATCCCATATATAAACGAACACACACACACACACACACACACACACACGCACACACACAACCCGGGTTTTATAATAAGTATAACTCGATATGAGTTGTCCCCCTTTCATTCTCGTGATTCCTCTTAATCGTGTTTTCAAATTTATTTCGTGCAAAAACAATTGTGTTTTTCCAATTTGGGTGGGGCTGTCAGAACCACCGCAAGGTAATTTTACGTAGTCCTGTGAAGTTTCGTTGAAATCGGTTGAAAAATGTAGGAAATCCGATCCAATATATAAAGGTACACACACACACACACACACACACACACACACTGCGTTTTATAAGTAAGATATAGATTTTTTTTGTTGCAAACGGAAGCTATGCATATTGTTTTATGAAACAAAACTATCCATTCTATATTTGAGTTCGCTTCTATATTTGCTTAAGACTTGGTGTGTGTGTATATATATATATATATATATATATATATATATATATATATATATGTGTGTGTGTGTGTGTGTGTGTATTATATATATATAGTGTGAGAGTGTATTTGGTTGCGTATGTATAAATTTGTGTGTATGTGAATGGGGTGCTCTATGCGTCTATGTGTGTATGTATAAAAGTAATCCGTTGTATATTATGAAAAGGTACATATATTTCAGGGATTTATCTGACAGGTAATCGATTCGTTGGTATATAAACTGGTTGGACCATAGTAATACTAATTATTAAAGCTGATCCACAGAGAGATCAATGTATTTATTATAACATGTTAAAACATTTTTTTTTACAACAAATTAACAAAAAATTACCTCAACATGGGGATTATTGCAAGCCGCTCTGTACGCGGCTCTCATCAGAGCCAGAATATCATTACCCCTTAAGAAAATACGATAAACCATAATATATACAACGGCATTTCTGCAAGGGAGTACCAAAAGAGTATCAATACACATAGACACTCATTCACCAATCCAAAATTAAAACACCAAACAGCCCTCTCGAAAAAAAATTGGGAATAGAAGGAAAAGGTTTTCAATCCTCAAATACATTCGAAAATTTTAGGTTTCGCGAATTCCCCAATAGTTTTAGTGATAGGTGCCAGTCATGTTTAAAAGAAAAAAAAATCAGGATGATAAAATATAAAGATCAATGCAAAGTATTAAATCAACATAGAGAATTTAATCATGAAATGTAGACATAGAAATAGATTCCAAATTACATAATACTACATGTGTATATATGAGGGGTGTATGTGTGTGTATTGTAGCATATATGTATGGATATGTAAATGTACATATATGTATGAAGATATGCGCGCATATAAGTGTGTTGGGCAGTATAATTTATTCCATCGGATGCTCTAGTATTACCCACTATCTATAACGCTATCATTTAACTAATTTACATTAATCTTAACGGGTTTAAGTTTAAATCCCTCATCGCTTATTAATAAACATTGCACAGATTTAGTAAAAATAAAATCAACAACAAAAAAAAAACTATTTACTATGAATCACGGAAAATATATTTGGGGCTCGTATAAGAAACGCCAGGTAGTAAGAACCATATTTAGATACAAATAACGAAAGGCTCTAACCATAAATAAACTTCAACCCCAGACCGCTTCCCCCAGAATAAGATATCTTACGCCCTCCAACAGTCGCTAACACAAACCCATTCCCATTAGCAAGGCATCTACCATAGGAGGACTGACATTGAATATGAATTTAAAACAATGCTCTGTCATAGACAATTAGGGGCTGATGATACTGGTGTACAGAACGGCTTGAAATGTTGAGGTAATTTTTGTTTTTTGCTGTAATTGAAATTTAGAACTATAGCGTTGCGACTAGATTGTACAACCGTCAATAAATAGCACACACTTAACAAAAAAATCTTTCGGACTACAAACAATTATTTCGTCTTCAAGTTTTAACTTTAAAGGAAAAAAATTACAGCCTGAGGATGAAGACATGTATCTTCGAATGTACTTGTTTAACTTAACAAAACATACACTAGAAACATCTGACAACAGTTTTATAAATGAGGATCACATCATTCAATGGATTGACAGTATTTTAATGCATACATTATGTTCTACTAGCGAAGTGATTTCGCCATTAATAGCATTAATATTGCTGATTGATTCTATGTATGATTATTTCTTTATATATATATATATATATATATATATATATATAGTGGGGGGAAATAAATATTCGTACACATGAAAAATTTTATTTTTATAAATGTAAAAGCCTTAACTAAAACAAATTTTGATACATTTTATGTGTAAAGATATATTTATTAAAAAGTAGCAATAAACTTAATTAATTCTTATTCTAACATAAATTAATGCATTTTTTCATTCTAACTGATGAAAAAAGTATTCGTACAAAAAAAAGCATATTAACTTAATTTAATACTTTGTGGAATATCCTTTATTGAGTTCAACAGCTACCAGTCTATTCCTATACATCTCAACTAATGACTTGCACACATTGAGTGGTATTTTGTTCCATTCTTCTTGGCATATTGTCTTCAAATTCTTGATATTTGTTGGTGCTCTTTTCCCAATTTGAATTATCAAATATCGACATAAATTCTCGATTGGGACTGACTTGGCCATTGCAAGACATCAACGTTACTTTCAGCTAATCATTCCCTTGTAGATCTAGTGATATGCTTAGGATCATTATCCAGTTGGAAAACCCAATCAGGACGTAGCCCAAGTCCCTCAACAGAACACATTAAATTGTCTTGCAGGATTTTCTGGTAGCTTTCGGCATTCATCTTGCCATCTATTATTGATATTCTGCCAACACCTTCTGCCGAAAAATAGCCCCAGATCATGATACTGCCACCACCAAACTTTACAGTTGGCAATGTGTACTTTGGTAAGTAGGCTTCACCGTCTTTCCTCCACGCATGATTTCGATAATTATGACCAAACAACTCTATTTTAGTTTCATCTGTCCATAGTAGTTTTTCCCCAAAACAAATATTCATTATCCTTATGCTCTCTAACGAATTTTAGCCTAGCATCTCTGTGTTGTTTCAAGAGGAGTGGAGTCTTCATTGGGATGCCTGATTTCAGACTGTTTTTATGTAGTTCATTACTTATTGTACGCTTGGTTACTTTAAACCCTAATGCACGCAGATGTTCCTGCAGCTCTTCTCGGGTAACCTGTAGATTTTGTTGTATCTGGCGTCCTAATATCCTTGCTGATCTTAGAGAAATCTTTCACGGAACATCTGTTCGTCTATGGTTTTCGACGCTGTTTCGAGTTTTAAACCTTGCAATAAACGAAGCAATTGTAGTAAAAGTAATATTCAGGCTGTTAGAAATCGTTCTGTAACTGTTCCCATCTTTCAAAAATTGTCAATTGCTTACCTTTAGGCATTATTAGAACCTTCCCGTAAGACTAGAAATTGCAGAATGCTCTGATAATGGCCAATAGCTTTAACTATAATTACTGATAACATTACTGGAACATTTTAGAATATACTTTTTTTCATAATTAATTGATTATTTTATTCTAATAATTGATTTGTACGAATACTTTTTTCACTAGTAAGAATTAAAAAATAAATAAATTCTGTTAATTTCTGTTAGAATAAGAATTAATTAAGTTTATTATTATTTTTTAATAGTATGTGATTTTATACATAAAATGTGCCGAAATTTGTTTTATTTAAGGCTTTTGCATTTATAAAAATACAATTTTTCAAGTGTAGGAATATTTATTATCCCACACTGTGTGTGTATATATATATATATATATATATATATATATATATATATATATATATATATATATATATATATATATTAAAAGAAATAAATATATATATATCGGATGGTTGAGGTGTTTAACAATCTCCCCAAAAAACAATATTCGAGATTTGATACTTAGATAGACAGCCCACCCCAATACTTACCCAATGATGAAATATACATAGCAAAAAACTTTTAAAATGAAAACCTCCAATATCCACAATACTAGACAAACAGAATGCAACACCAAAAAGAGTTGCATTATTAACATACATAATACTAACTACTAACTCCATACCATCTACTATCCAAAACAATCTATACAATCTGAACAAAATCAAAAAATATTACAATATATATATATATATATATATATATATATATATATATATATATATATATATATATATATATATATATCACAATATAAAGGCAAAACTTGCAGAAATTTACAAACGTATCTATAAACGCAAAATGGAGGTAATATACACCAGTTTACCAAATGCGTTAGTTATACTTAGAAATAAACTCAACCACAACTTTGGTCTAAAGAATGACTGACTTATCAAAAGAGAAAGTAACTTACTACTGAGTCTTATGTAACTTTAAAACTGTGCCCTTGAATTTTTCCAATATGTCTGTTCCTGAAATAATTATTATTTTCCAAAGCCAACATCCATGTCTACAAAAATATTAAGAAGACAAAAGAAGACGTTAAAATCCATAAACTCACGCTATTCAAACATAACACGTAAATCAATTCCAAACCAAAATAATTAAAACACTAATTTGCATAAAAGCCTTTAAAAAATACGAAAACATTATTTACTTGCATTTATTTGACATTGAATTAGGATATTTCGTATCTTGCATAATTTTGTAGGTAGCCTAATAAATATTTATGAGCGTTTCTATACCTAAAATATTTGAGACACCAATAACATTTTTGCCCATGAAGACTGTTATAAAAAAATCCTCGGATTTGTCTTGATACAAATACCTCAGAGGACCAAACGCATCAGCTAAGATATGTTTTCCTTTGTCTCTATACATTTTAATCATTTTATAGATATACTTTATCTGAAATTTGTATTATATATATATATATATATATATAGTGGGGGTAACAAATATGAAATTTTTAATTTATTGTATTCCCCACGAGTGAATAAACATACTTTTCATATAATTAAATGTGCACAGATGCATAATAACTAAATATGTATAGAAAACAGAAAAACAATTATTCAAACGTAATAAATCACATTTATTCATTTTAATGGGTGAAAGAATAACGTCTGATACAAAAAATAATACATAATCTCCATTTAATACTTTGTAGAATAATCATTATTCTCTTATACAGAAACCAACTTCATCTTGTAGTTCTCAATTAACGATTTTCAAATTTTAGTTAAGAAATTGTATGTGTATGAACATTTGTTTCCCAACTCTGCATATATATATATATATATATATATATATATATATATATATGTATAGAATGTATCTATGTATACACTACTTTGTTGAAACAATATTTTTTAGAGGATGTTGATATCAATTTCCTTTTCTCTCTGCTGTGCGACGTTAGAATAGGGGTAGAATCACTGAGGACAAATCGATTGGGTTTCGATTCTGGCTTATAGCAATCAGACGTCCAGCCCCACTGAAGTGCTGCAATAAGATCTGTTTGTGGATGATATATATATATATATATATATATATATATATATATATATATAGTTAAACAGATAAGAGACGTAGTCGATAGCAGCTCGGACTGAGGAATCGGAAAGTCGCGGTCGAATCCATTACATTCACTTACGCGCTCATACCCTTGGGAAAGGTGTTAAACCTCTTCTTCTCCCTCCAGCTATGGGTTCTATAGCCTTGGATTGTCACTGGTTTAGGAAGGATCTTAGTTTCCTGCCGACGAGTTTCGTCTTCTGACTTTGTCATGACAAAAATGAAATCGAATTTTTTTTTTTTGTTATAGTAACTATAAAAGTAAGATTTTGTTTTTTAAATTGTCATTTTATACAAACTTGTCTTGTCCACAGAATTGATCTGGGAATTTAACTATATTGCCGACATGGAAAGAAAAAAAATTCTTAGTATAAAAGAAAACTTACATTGGCCAGAAAGACGCTAACGCAGACGCGACTCTATTTTTTTTTTTTAATTTGGATTTTGTAATGTAACTATGACAACAAAAACATTTCGATTTCATTTTGCCCTGAAAATGCTTTGACCAAAAAAGTAAGATTTTTTTCCAATTGTCATTACCTGTACAATATATATATATATATATATATATATATATATATATATATATATATATATATTTGTTTGGATTGATGTGATTTTGTGACCCTGGGTTTCACGCTTTTGCGATCGTCAGACAGTTTGACGATCGCACAACCGTGAAACCCAGGATCATAAACTCACATCAATCCAACCAAATATCTTAGCTCTATCTCTGATATTGAGCGCTTTTCTAATAAGTACCGCGCATTTAATATATAAATAATATATATAGTATTATATATATATATATATATATATATATATATATATATATATATATATATATTTATATTTATATTTATATACACAGATTTTTCATATATATATATATATATATATATATATATATATATATATATGCATGTATGTTTTAAATGAAAAATGTTCTTACCGACTTGGTATTTTAATATCATGAGTATGGCTGTATTATTAACGGCAAGTTTTGGCTATTTAGATGAGAGCTTTTTTTAAGCGTCCATTGTTGCTTTTTATATTTTTCGAGTTGTATTTCTTTACCTACAATGTACATTGGCACTCAAGCTCACTCCACACCTGAAGTAAATCATATTCACGCTCTGCGGATGAAAAATGGTCGGATTCTGGGACCGCTCCAGAAAGTACTTGCCACTTTCTTCCATACTCTGTTAAAACAGTCAATAAAATCAGACCAAAAATAGAGTGTGGCAGCTATACCTCAGTTAGCGCTACAGAATCCCATTCTTAAAAGATTTCAAAAGCGTATACACGACCTTGTGGACAATGAATTGTTTTTAACCCGACAGCATTCCGACAGATTAAACGTTGCTAGCCTATCGCTAACCTATTTCTACATCCGTGGCAACTGTTCAGGCGAGCTACATTTGTTAGTTTCAGCCGTTAAAGCCACTCGAAGTACGGCCTACGATGCCGCGTAGCCGAGAAGGAATCGTCCTATTTGACTTCGTATTCCATTGATAAGAAGGAAGTCACACCCATAAAACTTGTTCCCGAGAACCAAACTTTGTGGACATGAGGCTCTGTTGCATGTTGACAGTGGTGAATGATCTCAGCTCAACTTTTCGTCTTGGCCGGCGATTGCCGATCATTTCGGCAATGAAAGACTTCAACACAGAGAATTTTAACTTATCTATCTTCATTAAACACGTCGACATCTAATTTATCTATCTATTCAGTGGGTTCTCCCCCGTCACTGGGGAGTCGTTTCGTACACGAACGAGAACACGTCTACATCTCTTGTCGGGTAAGAAACAACTCACAAAAAAAAATAAATAAATAAAAATCTATCATCCCCACGCAAGCCCAGCCAGTCAAAATCGACTTCCTAATTAAGTCTTACATCTGACCCTGAAGGTCAAAATCTGAGAGTCGGAGATGAAATATACTTCCCCCTAAAAATAATGGCATGCTAAACTATTATTTAACAACTCGCGTGGATGCTTTTTCGATCATTAATACCTTAACCCCCTCATTTCCAGAATCAACTGTTCCCTATCCTACATATTTTTATAATCCGCACAAAATTTCCCTTATGAGAATTCAAGTATAACCCTTTACCGTGAGTGGCTCTTCAGCCGTATAGAGGCTGAATATGTTGTAAATAAAATTAAATTTTCTACTAGGAATGTAGTAACAACCTTTGCAATTACATAGCTTTGGAATAGAGGAAAGCAAATAAAAGTAATATCATTTACACTATTTTCGTTTCGGCCGTTGTACGGCCCGGCCTTCTTCAGGTGATATTTTTTTTGATTTCCAACCGAGTCATTGATTTAATCCACGGCGTTGATTGTTCTTATTCCATTAATCATGCTTTGGATGTCTCAGATTTAAACCAAATTTTTAAAATTGTAAGGCATTTGCAATGTTTTTAATAGTTTCTTATAAATTACATTATAAAAATATATATATATATATATATATATATATATATATATATATATATATATATATATAAAATGAAGAATTACTAACTGTTTTAAGCTTATTTTAAGCTGTTTGAATAACGCCTTTTAGCTAACAATATATGACAACGGACTCATATGTCTAAAACAAATAATAATATATGACAACAAACACATATCTCTCAAACAAAGAATGATTTATGACACTAGACATATATCTTTCAAACAACGAATAAAATATGACAACAGAAACGCATGTCTGAAACAAATATATGACAGTAGACACATATCTCTCAAACAAAGAATTATGTACGACTCATCATTCAAACAACAAATATTATATCACAACAGAGACATTGGTCTAAAACAAAAAAAATATATATATGACACCAGACATATATCTATCAAACAACGAATAATATATAATAACAGAGACATATGTCTAAAACAAAGAATAATATATGATAATCGCATATCTCTCAAAGAATAATATATGACAAGAGACATATATCCCAAACAAAGAATAATATGTGTCAACACAGACATATCTCTAAAACAAAGAATGCTATATGAAGCAAGATACATCTTTCGAACAACGAATAAAATATGACAACAAAGGCATATGTCTAAAACAAAGAATAATATATGATAACAGTCGGGTATCTCTCAAAGAATAATATATCAACAGAGACATATATCTAAAACAAAGAATGATATATGACACAAGTCATATCTTTCGAACAACGAATAAAATATGACAACAGAGACATATGTCTAAAACAAAGAATAATATAATAACAGTCAAATATTTCTCAAAGGATAATATATGACAACAGAGACATATCACTCAAACAAAGAATAATATATGGCAACAGACACTTAACTCTCAAACAAAGAAACCATTGCAAAAGTAGGTGTTGAAAAGAATAGCATATCTGCACAAATAACGTTCTTTATTAAGTATATGCTGATAAAAAAAATTAATTAATTAACGAAATACTTACTGCATTTCTATTTTCAGATATGCGCAGAGTGACATTCGTGACTTTCACTTTCTTTCACAATTTATCAGCAACCAAGTCGATTAAAATGTGACATGCTGAGAAATCCATGATATTACGCGGTGTAATGCCGGTTTACTCATGGCGCCAAATACATCGCCACTCACGAAGCGATATATTATATTGGGTTATATATTATTAGCGTCAAAGAGTATATGTTATCATGCCAGAAAGGAAAATGTCATTTTAAGAGAACACAAACTTTGTCAGTCAGAGTTCGAAATCTGTGTATATATATATATATATATATATATATATATATAGTACTCGCTAGGGAAATCCTTGTATATTTCGACTTGTAGTGGAACAAACCAGTAACCAAGGAAAAATGAGGAATAAAAAAAGAAAGAACCAAGAACATGAAACTGATTCAAAAACTATCGTCCAGAGTTCAAGATCAAAATCCAAAGAAAAAAACCTACAAAACGAGTAAAAGCAACTTACTAAATTGCTCAATACATGAAGTCGATTAAACCTATATATATATATATATATATATATATATATATATATATATATATATATCTGTGTGTGTGTGTTATTACAGGACAATGTTCCCTCTTATTCAAGATTATCCTCGCGTTCTCTAACTTTTCTAAATATCTATCTTGAAGTAAAAAAAGTTGCCTCACCCATTTCACTTATGATTTCATTTTCAACTCTTTCTTCACGGCTCTTCAAACTCCTTTCTCGCGTGCCAAACGTCTTATGGGATGAGTTGGATCTTTTCTAATTGATCCCTTTAGCTAAAAGTTGAAATGATGACCTCTCTTCCTGTTGTGACCTCCTGATTCAGTTTTCTTCTATACTGTTATCTCTATTTTGAACTTATTCGCCGTTCTCTTGATGTTTTTTCAATGGGCTTTAAAGATGGAATCCTGAGTATCAATTACTGAACTCCTAAATGATAATTTCCTCTCACCATTGCTCATTTGGGAAAAGAGTGGGGGTGACAAAAAACAAATTTTAACCAGTTCTCTTTCTAGCTGAATTACTCAGTGTTTTTCAGTGATTGTTACCACGCATGGAGTGAAAATGGCTAAACGAGAGAAAACATGGAACAAAGAAACTTAATTATTGTAGTATTTGTTGTTTTAATTTTAAAAATAAAAACACCAAACAGCCCTTTCAAAAAAAAAAAATTGGGAATTGAAAGAAAAGTTTCTGAATCCTAAAATACATTGGAACACTCTAGGTTTCACGAACACTCCCAATAGATTTAGGAATAGGTGCAAGTTATGTTTAGAAGAAAAATCAGGATAATAAAATATAAATATGAATGCAAATTATTAAATCCACGGAGAGAACTAATCACGAAATGTAGACATAGAAATAAATTCGAAATTACAAAATAATACATGTGGGGTGCATGTGTACGTATAGTGGCATATATGTATGGATATGTAAATGTACATATATGGATGTATGAAGACATGTACGCATATAAGTCTGTTGGAGAGAATGATTTATTCCATTGGCTGCTCTGGTATTACCCACAATCTATAAATCTATAACTCAACTAATTTACGTTAATCTCAACGAGCTTAATTTTAAATCCCCCATCACTTATTAATATTATTAATAATACTGGATACATGTAGTAAAAAAAACAAAAAAAAAAACAATAAATAAAAACAAAAACAAAACTATTTACAGTGAATCCCAGTAAAAGACACTCCGGGGCTTTTTATAAGAAACACACATAGCAAGAACTGAGATAAAACCACAATCAAAAATTCCTGGCTACCATATTGTAGGAACTAAGTTCTGGCCATAAATAAACTCCAACCCCAAACAGCTTCCCCCGGGATAGGATACCTTACGCTCCTACCAATCGCTAACACAAACCTACTCACATTAACAAGGCGTCTACGAGAAGAGAACTGACATTGAAAATAAATCTAAAACTATGTTGCGAAACAGACACTTACAAATTGATGATAGTCGTATATAGAACGTCTTGAAATAGACTATATCTATGTTGAAGTAAATTTTTTTTTTTTGTTGAAATATATATATATATATATATATATATATATGTGTGTGTGTGTGTGTGTGTGTGTGCGTGTGTGTGTGTGTGTGTGTGTGGCTGAGTAAATTTGAGACATTATATCAGCTTATTTTTTATCAAAATCACTTCATATTCACGAATATTTTTTGCGTATACTACAATTGAATTATTCCGTTGTAATGTTCGGAAAAATATTCGTGAATATGAAAGGATTATGATAAAAATAAGCAAACTGTAATTTATTCAATCAGACATGCCTAAAAGAGAATTTGCTTCCTAAACGCACACACACACACACACACACACACACACACATATATATATATATATATATATATATATATATGACGGGGTGTGTGATTGTATTCTGCGCATGCAAAATTATAATTCATTTCATTTTCAGCAGACAACTTTTTTTTTAAAGATTTTTATTATTTCATATGTTGCAGTCATTGAATGACCTGCTTTTGACTCATCAAGTGAATGTCTTTTCATCCAGTGATATACAAAGATGTCATGGCTCCAGTACGAAATGAAAAACATGTCCTAAACAAAGGAAGAAATAAACTTAGCTATTTTCATTTTTCCTCTGGCAATTGATTTCGGGCAAATACGTGCAAGAAATGAATCTTTTTTGCCATCGCCACTATTGTTTTTGCATTGATGTTCGCTGAATTTGGGGAAAGAATAAGAACCAAGACAGAAATGTTATTACAGATCTAAATCTTGAATAATGTACATATTTGGTTAAAATGGTTTGCCTAACTACAGAATGAAACATACGCAATATTAAAAAAGAATCCCCATATCTCATTTTAGAGGGTATTTAAAAGTTCAATGAAATAATATATATATATATATATATATATATATATATATATATATATATATATATATATATATATATATATATATTACGTGAATCATTCCTACAAAAAGTAGATTAGTAAAGTTAATGATATAAATGACGAAAAACATCTTCGCAAACAATTTTATTAAAGTTACATTAACACACGAACCCATCGATGGATGTTATGATCCTTGTTTTTAATAACTTCTCCTGATTTCACCTTCTCTCTCAGAGCAGCTATTTCACTGTCTGCTTGCTCCTTCTCAATTCCTTCTGTCCAGTAGGGATCGGTTATTATCTGGGCGTCCCCTTCTTCGTCCGATTCTAATATAGGGCGATCTTTTAGCTTATTAGAGTTAATTACTCCTATTCTATAGGCTTTATCATCTACTCCCTGTTCTACCTTTACAGATCTTTCTTCCAGTTGTTTCGGTATTCTTGAGAGCAAATCTGCGCACGTGTTTTCCTTTCCTGCCAAATACTCTATCTTACAGTGGTAGCCACTTAACTTAAGTGCCCACTGTTGAATTTTCCTATTATTTGTCCACTCTGCCTGCAATAGGTACTGCAGAGGCTTGTGGTCTGTTTTTATAGTGAAGACCGCACCATTTAAATAGTAGTCCAGTTTTTGGAGAGCATACATGATAGCATATGCTTCCCTCTCTATTACTGGCCACCTCTGTTGTGTCTCTGAGAGCTTGTGGGAGAGGAAGTATATCGGTACTTCCTCTGGTATGCCTGGCACTGGTCCTTCCTTATCAGGACACGGCTGGGTAAGTACTGCCCTACACACTGCTCACTGGCATCCGTGTATAATATCATGGGCTTGCTGAGGTCTGGGTACGTCAGCAGTGGGACAGTTGTCAACTGTTCCTTTAGCGAATCAAATGCTCGTTGACAGTCCTCTGTCCCTCGAACCTAGCGTATTTCTTCGTCAGGGCCACTAGCGGTATGGCAATTCTTGAAAATGCCGGGACGAAGCGCCGGTAGTAGCCTATATCTCCTATAAAACCTCTTACCTGCCTCACTGTCTTAGGCTCTGGCATTTCCCTTTATGACCTTTACCTTATCCATGTCGGGTTTAATACCGTCTCCGTTTATGACGAAGCCCTAAATACCTAGTTTTCTTCCCTCAGAAACTGACACTTTGACAATTTCAATTTTAATCCGTGTTTCCTCAACCTTCCCAACACCTGTCCTAAATGAAAAAAGTGTTGTTCCACTGTCTCCGAAAATATCAAGATATCGTCCAAATACGCCATGGCAAAGCTCTCGTATCCTCCTAACACTATTGACATTAGCTGTTGGAAGACTCCCGGGGCATTAGCTAAACCGAATGGCATCACCCTGAACTGAAACAGTCCCAGGTGACACGCAATTGCGGCCTTCTCCTTGTCAGCCTCATCCAGGGCTACTTGCCAATACCCGGACCTCAAGTCCAACGTAGAGAAGTATTTTGCCTTCCTAATAATGCCAAAATGTCGTCTATCAATGGCAATGGCACCGCCAACGGCTTCGATATAGAATTTAGCTTTCTAAAATCTACACAGAAACGGTGTCCGCCATCTTTCTTACCTACTATTACTATTGGGAAGCTCCAAGGAGAGATCGATCTTTCGATCATCCCAGCTTCAACATTTCCTCTACTGCCTCTTCTACAAGGGTCTTTTTATGTATAGGTGTCCGGTAGGGTTTCAATTTCACAGGGGGGTGGTCTCCGGTGTCGATTTTCATTTCGACTGTGTGGGTCTGACCTAGCTCCTTGTCTGACTGGGCCACCACATCTCGATTGTTCCTTAACAGACCCCCCTACTCTGGTTCTAAATTGATCCGGTGCTAATATATCCTCATCTAAGATTCCTTCTGTTTGCTCTACTAGCTTCCTTCGTTCCTCCTCGAATCTCACCCTGATTCAGAGTTCGTGGGGAAGTGCTCTCCCCTATCTTCTCCCTCTCCTAACCTTTATAGTCTTTTGGGCTTGGTTCACCATCATTATGGGCACCAACTCGGCTGCCTCCACTACCGTTTCGCACAGGGTTACCTCGTTGTCTTCTAGGCTCTTTCCTTCTACAGGGACCAACTGCAGAGGTCCTCTCCGTACCTTTTTTTTTTCTGACATTAGCCTACCCTTTCCCGACACTGCGGTCCTAGGAGGTAACTGTACATCTTCCTCCACCACTATGGTTATCTCTCTTCCTCTGGTGGGCATCCCAATGGCGTTCTCTCGCCGTTCACCACCAACACAGTAGGATTAAATTCGATCTGGGCCTTCTGGCTCCGGAGCCAATCTTCTCCCAAGATTGCCTCTGTACACAGGTCCGGGGGTTACGTAAAATTTTGGGTGCTTTTCACCCTCCCAATCCTCACCAGGGAGCCTCACCATCCCTTTTATCTCCAGGGGTCTCCATCTGCTTGCGTGATCTCTATGTCCGCTTCCCGTAACCTTCTCTTCCATTTCACCCGCCTGTATGTTTCCTCTCTCATCAATGACACAGATGCTCCTGTGTCCACCAAAGCCCCCTCATCTCTCTACCACCTATCTCTGCTCTACAGGATAGTTCTTTCTCTTGCGTTAGCGAAGAGAACACTTGAGCTTTCTTCTTCCTGGGTCCCCACCTTTGGGTTAACCCAGCCATAGGCGCCAGTAGTAATAAATCACCTTCATTTTTTTCATGAGGTGGAGTTCTGCGCCCCCCTGCACCTGGGCGACCCTGCCGGACCTCTCCCGGTCTCCCATGGCCGTTTTAAAAATACAGTTTCTTTTCAGGTGTCCTGGCCTCCTGCAAAACCAGCACCTTCTTGTTGGACAGCTTGCCGCAAAGTGGCCCGCTTGACCACATGTCCAACATTTTGCTCTTTCCTTTTTAACTGGGTTGGCCTTGCATCTATTCTCGGGGAACCCGTCCTCTATTCAAGCGGTTCACCCGTTCACTGGTCCAAGCTTTTATTTCTCTTCTTTTTAACTGGGCCACCCTCCTCTTAATTCTGGGGTGGCCCGCTGGCTTTTCCCTGGGCCGGTCTCTTGGGCTCAGCCTTCTTTGTTAATATCGGTGGGGCACCCTTCCTCAGCCCGCACCACTTGGCCAGGTGTCCTTTCTTACCACACCTGGTGCATCTGTCCTGATTGAAGTCTGGGGCACCCCCACTTCGTCGGACATTCCGCCGCCCTGTGGTCCTCGTACTCACAGGTCCAGCAGACCAGCCCGTATCGACCCGGCGTGGGTTTAAAAAACCATGCCTGGTCGACCATGCCTTCCACTGGGGTCCTCCCCATAATTCTGCCCGATCCACCTCTTCCTTAACCCTCTGATTCCACACGGGGTTCTTCCGCCTACCCCCCTCCTTCCAGCCTCCTGACTTGGTATTTGCTTCTTCCCACACCTCTTCACTTTATCCCACACGCCCTGGCTCTCCTGGCCAGCTCTATCGCTGCCGACAGTCTGAGCGGTCCTTCTTTCAGTACGTCGTGACGAACACGCTCGTCGCTCAGCGCCTCAACATACAGGTCCGCCAGTTGGGCCTGCATAACCGCATTATCCCTGACCACTTCGGGAATGCCAACGACGATAGCTTCCCCGCTCGGGCCCCTAATTCTCGGGGTTTCATCCCGTAGCTGTGTCAGTTTTAAAGGGGCCCTCATGGCCTCTATGGCCGTACCTTCGTCGGCGAATTCTTTGGTTAGCAGTCTTTTTCTCTTCCCAAGACAAGCAGGGTTGATTTTCCAAGAGCCCCCTCACGAACTCAGACGCTTTTCCCTTTGTGGCATCGTATGCCAAATACAGGGTTTCTTGGTCCGAAAGCTCGTAGATGATTCGGCTCTTCTCAAGGATTGCCAGCCAGCTTCCAAACTCCTTCCCGCTGCCATCAAATACTGGGACCCTCGGTCCACCTAACAGCTTCCTTAAATCCACTGACAACCCCCGCCTTACTTCCTCTTCACCCCCCACTGCTCTATCCGAATCATAGTCTGACATGTCTACAGAGAAAGACAATCTATGCAGCAACAATCGAGGTTGGGAAATAAAATAAGGTGTCCTACCTTGCAGACGATTCTGTTCTTTTTTCCTTTGGTCCCGGGTCGTTCTGAGTTCTGTTTGAATCTTCAGCAACGGCGGTCGATCGTGGTCTTCTCAGGGTTGAAATCCCTCGGTCACAGCACCATATGTGATGTGGTTGTCTCAGGGTTGATCCTGGTCACGGCACCATATGTGACGGGTCTACACCTGGCCCAGGGTCGAATCCTTTGGTTACGGCGCCAACTGTGACGTCGCTCCTCCTGGTCGCTCCTCCTGGTTCCAAGCGTGCCGCTCCAACCCTTGGTTAGATGATCACCAGCCTCGCCTTTTTCCCAACCCCGCTTCCAATACCTGGTTACTGAAGCAACTGTACTGATCTCGGTCTGTCTACCCACGTTGTGTTTAGATCTTAGACAGACAGGACCAGCAGGGATTGGGGCCGATACAAGTTGAGTCCGACGGGGGTGGCAAAACACAAGTAAAAGAAAAAAAAACTCACGAGGCAAAAAATTACTGATAAAAAAAAGGGTGACAACCTTTTATATCTAATGTCCGTTACATAAAGAAAAATTGTTCTTATTTCCCGACCCGCTCTGTGGACTATGGCACCAAGCTTCTATCATACAACTTAAAGATTTCGAATTGCCTACTCTTCAGAATTATGCATGTCGGAGTGTGGTCTAGTTCAACACTGGGGCTAATTTCTGTCAATCATTCGCAGTTGATTCTTCTCTTCGACTTGAGTTGTATTTCTTCACTTCGATCTGGTTGGGTCGAATTCTGTTCTCGGCTGGGCTTGATTTCAACTTCTTCTTCTTCTTCCGTCCAGTAACTCTTTGGCCTTGTCTTCGACTTGGCTACAACTTCTCCGCGGCTTTCGAGTAATCTTCTTCTTTGTCGACTTAGATGGAACTTCTCTTGTCTTCGACTTGGGCTGGAAGGATTTCTTGCCGCAACTCAGCCGCAACTCTCTGTCGTCCGAGGTGATCTCTTCTCGCTGCCGTCCGGGGCTGAACTCTGCCGTAACTCTGCCGTAACTCTGCCACAACTCTTGGCGTCCTTCGAGCAATCTCCTTCTTCGTCTGCTTGGGCTGGAAGTTCTCTTGTCTTCGACTTGGGTGGAAGGATTTCTTGTCTGAGGATTCTCTTGCCCGCAAAGGGGCGAGTGAATCGGGCCTGATGCCCGCGTTCAGGCTCTATCCTGCCCGCGGTCCAGCTGCAACTCATTTCTGTCGACTGGGGTCCTGCTTTTATTGACGCCGCAACAAAACAGGGGTGGGTTTGTCGGCGTCAGGGGTTTCGATAATTCCAATAGCCGCATTATTTCTGTCTTCCCATTATCGCTATTATTTTTCACCCCTACTTCCTCACAGTGCCTTTGGTGGGGAGGCGCACCCATCTCTCCTGCATGCCACGTGACCGTTTTCGACCAATGGTTCTTGATTGAGCATTCTTTCTCCTCTTTTCCGCAGATCACGTGACCGTTTTCGGCTAATGAGATTCTGGTTGGGCGTTCTCCTGTAATCGGGCGTGGTTTACATCGTTCTTGTTCTAAAAAAAAAACAAAATCTAATTTTGCCTTTTTCGCACGTACGAAAAATGATAATCTTGGCTTTTTCTCACCTGGGTTCTGTCAAAACAGCCTGCCGTTAATTAGATGTGACTTCAGGAAAGAATATTGGCGCTATCTGTGAGCCGAGACATCCGCCTTCTTCACCTCTTTGTTTTTTTTCGGTCAGACCTGATAGTCAAAAATCTTAATTATCTACATTGAAAATGTCTCCACTTTATTATCGTGGGTTTCCAATTCTTAACAGGTCAGAATCTGTATACAGTTCCACCGGTCACCCCCTCAACCCAAAAGACACTTTTTCTCCGATTAAAAAATTTCGTTTCTATTGTTCTAAAAAAATTTCCCTTTCTCCAAATTGATAATGAGTCTTTCTACGCAAAAAGTAGGCCAGATGCTTTGACCGACATTCTTATCAATCGCCAATACACTGTCATCAAGCCTGGTCCTTTTCTCTCTCTAAATGACTTTTCATTTCAAATAACAATTCCCCTATTGTCTTTTTAAAATTCGGCCAACATGTTGGCCAAGATATCTTTCTGACACCTGTTTTCGCTTATGACCGGGTCATGCATCATCCACTTCTCTTTCCTTTTTTCTTTTCTTCCTCTTTCTTTTCTTTTTCTTTTAGGATCGTCTAAGTACAACTTAGTGAATTATTTTCAATTCAATTATTCTTCGTCTAAGAAAAATTAACAACCTGTTTAATAAACCGAGTCAAAAAAAATTAAATCATATTTCTATGAATATTTCTAATAATGCAAGGTGCCACAGTGTAACTGTGGTTTAATTTGTAAGCCAGGCAGTGCCTACAAGCCATGATTGGCAACCAGTCTAATAGAAGGACATAGAATTCATATCCATGACAATTGTACAGAATCACAAATCCCGGCAAGACGACACAGAAGAAAGTCATAAAACATATGGTTCTTTCGATATGTTGGCGATTGAAGAATATTTAATTCTGATAATTGTCAGAATGAGCACCTGAAGAAAACAGCTGCGATAGAAAAATATGAAAATATATATATATATATATATATATATATATATATATATATATATATATATGAACCGGAATCAAGCGTTGTCCATTTAAGCATATTTTATGAATATATCGTTTTTATGGTTACCCTGAAGCTTTGAACACCATATGCTGAACATCATTAAAAAAAAAAAAAAAAAAAAAAAAAATTCCGAAGACAGGAAGGAATATAGAAATGTATAAAACGTGAACAGCATAAAGACACCGAATAAATAAACTTAGAAATGATAATTTACTTTTAAGGGAAAAGTTAAACTGCACAAATAAACGGAAAGAAATTAAACAAGATGAGGTTCCTCGTCTAATTACGGCAACTACATACAGATTTCACATTCATTGGGATCATTCGGTAATTTAGAGATACCTTTTAATTCAGCAATTTATTTTGAATCTAAAACAAAATAATAATGAGGATTCTTCATTCAGAATATTACATTCTGAAACGAAAATCCAAGGACCTACAGAGTTATACGTAGTCTTTTCCCCTTTTTCATAAATTTTACCATATATATATATATATATATATATATATATATATATATATATATATATATATAATGACTATTGTTATTTTAAATCGTGTCGTGCTAGTGTGTTTAATATGTGATGTATTATCCCAAATTTCAATGAAGTTCAAGAAAATCCGTTTTACCTTTCTGATAATTGCTTTTCGGTTCATAACTCATGACAGTTTATCAAAATTTTATTCAGATGTACCTCAACTTTATCAACATTTAAAAAAACAGCCAAAAAATAAATTTGTTTAAACAATTACTACTGCATATTATATATATATATATATATATATATATATATATATATATATATATATATATATATATACAAATCAAGGGTCAACATTTATCTACCCTACATACATATGAAAAACTTTCTCCATCTATATACACCCTTACAGTTAATTCTCATATCGTGTGAACAATATATATATATATATATATATATATATATATATATATATATTGGATATACGGCAATTTGATTATCAAGATTTCTTACTCGATACATGTCTGTCCATTCGTCCATTGTGAGTTATTTACACCAACATTCCTGCCCACATTAACAGTATAGAAAAATACTGATTGATAACACAAATATCCTACACCCAAAAAATAACAAATTAAAATTACAGATCCTCGAAACAATGTTTATTAAAAAAATTTAGGGCGACACTAAATAGAATGAACTACGAATAATGTAATATTATTCTAAAATGCCTATAAAAAGCACAGTTTTCACGCTTTAATGTACGTTTGACCATGACAAGTATAAAAGAAAAAAAAAACATAATGAATAACTATACACGTTCTAATGAATGCTAATCAATAACTGTCAGCCATTTTATTTAAACGCAAAAGAAAATTTCAATCATGGAGAGCTACGGATAGTTTTTCCTTACCAACTGCACCATTGATGATGATCTCAGAAAGAGGTGGAAAGTACTTAGGAAATAAATGCGATTGTCACTGTTACAATGAATTTCTTGCTCCATTTAATTGTAATATTCGGAAAAAATATTTGTGAATATGAAAGGATTATGTTCAAAATGTTTGCAACTTATTCCGTCAGAGATGGTTAAAGGAGAATTTGCTGCCCTCGAATTTTTGATTTGTTAATCAAATCAATTTCGAGGGGAAAAAAGGTTTTAAAAAAAGAAAGAGCTACAAGCATGAACTTCTGCCGACAAAAAATCGCACAGATGCAGGTCTGAAGCCCAAAGAAAAAACCCCGATACGAGTAACAACAAAAGAGCTCAATACAATCGTAGAGCAGACCTAGATAACTTATATATATTGATATGACTTGTGCCTCTGGGTTTCAGGCTTTTGCGATCATCAGGCAAACTGGTTTATTTTTTAAAATTCGATCTTTTTATGCATGTTTGCCTATGTTTGTTTGCTGGAGTGAGGAATATATTTCTGTGTTTGTTTGGGTGGGTACATCCGAGGACAAAGGTAGAAGGCGTGAGAAGCCGTTTCCGCAAAGCCAAGTTCACATCGTTGACAGTCTGGTAAATCCGCCAAGCCTCATTTGAACGCTACATCATTGAGAGATAGCCGATTCCAAAACAATCGCCAGGAAAGCGAAAACTCAGGGTTGCTGAGATAACCCGCCGCTGAAAGAGCGTGATTCGGTCGCCGACAAATCGAAATGACCGCAGAGCAGATCCTTCTCACTCCCTCCACTAATTCACGATAAAGAATCATCTGTGCCGAGAAAGGTCACAGGACTAAGAAATGAGCCTCAAGGCTGATCGACACTCGAGGAGAAAATACGACTGTTCCCGGGGCCGAGGATTGTGCTCTACTCTCGAAACCGGAAGAGTGATGGCAAGGCGAGGGAATGTTGGTCCTCACAGTCTTCTTCAAGATCAACGCGAGAAGTCGGAAAACCAACTTCGAAACGTGTCGGTAACTCGTCAATTGTGGCATTCCCAGCATCCCCATGACACTGATGGTGGGTATAGATATCTCTGTCGACGTGATGCTTGCGACGACCCTACAAGAAGGGAGTAGAACAAGCGCCTTCTTGTGTTCCTTACAGAGAGGATGTACAACCGGTAAAATGATGAGATGAAATATGTAAGTGACACATGCGTCAGCTGTGACGTTCAAGGCGAACAGCTTTTGGCGCAAAATCTGGACCGACGCGCCGAACTATGTCTATACTTCAGACCAAATTTTCTCCAGTTGGATTCCTTTCTCGAACCACATTTCGATAATGGGGACGGGAGCGTCCGACCAAACAAATTGCCTTGAAAAGTCGACATCCTTCCAGACACTTAATCGCAAGCCGAAAGTCTTGTCGCGGTTAATCTTGACCTCCGTGATATTTTTGTACCGTTCAAGCGCCTTCACAACCGTATCAATGTCGTTGCTGGACGACACTAAGTGAACACATCAATGGCGAACGCAGAAACCCTATCTCGAGCTCCAACAGGGACAGTGATTTTACATAGGGTCGGACTACACGCCCTGTCCTTCAGTCGGCGAAGTAAAGGCTTCAAAGCGAAAGCATAAATTAAGGGCGACAGCAGGCAGCATTGACGAACCGACTGAGACAGCGCTAATGCAGGCGACCGATTTCCGTTCACCTGCACCACAGCATTAAGAGAGTGATACAGGAGGCTAATCTACCGGCAGAAATCTGATTCGAATTCGGCGAACGGCAGAAAGGCCTGCCGAACAGCAGCTAGGTACCGATTGTCAACCCTATCAAATGAATTAAAATGATCCAAATTTATCAGCGCGTTTTGCTCGTCGTCATTTACACCCTATAAGATCGGGTGGATCAGATGAAGGTTCCTCTGAATTGTTGGGCCGTTCAGAAAACAAATCTGCTCTGGTCCCAACAGAAAATTAGCAACTGACTGCAAACGCCCCGACAGGATCTTGGTCATAATCTTAAAATCTGTGTTTAGCAGTTGTGAGTTATGGGCCTACTCCCACCCAAAACCCAGGCCCTTTTTTAACAACCTCCACAGATCCCAAGAGACTTGGCAAAGGGCACACCTTTAAAGGCAAGGAGGGGCAAAAATATTTTAAGTCAAGTGATAGCGATTGCCGTATGAGTCGATTTTGAATCAAGCACAAGCAACGCCAGGCCATGCTGCTAGTATATATATATATATATATATATATATATATATATATATATATATATATATATATATATATATCAGTAGAGAGAGAAAGAGATAATTCAGATTGATAAATTGACAGATGGATAGATAAATATATAACAAACTGTGAGAGATATGCATTGACATTGTAAATTATTAGCAGATTCATATATATATATATATATATATATATATAATGATGCATATATATATATTTATATATATGAAAATATATATATGATAAAGAACACACATATCATTATGAATATAGTGAACGAAGAGATGGACAGATAAATAGATAATCTATTATATATGTAGACAGACATGAATAGACTCATATTCACGGACACTCACACACGCATATATATATATATATATATATATATATATATATATATATATATATATACACGGACACACACACATATATGTCTATGGCTGTGTGAGTGAGTATGTAGTGCATATGCATATATGAACACACATATATGCATATATATATATATATATATATAGATATATCAGCAAATGTATGTATGTATGCATATATATATATATATATATATATATATATATATACTGATAGATAGATAGATAGATAGATAGATAGATAGATAGATAGAATATTTGCAGTAATGCGACATACGAATTTTTATATAGATAACCATGTGTTTGTATATATATATACGAACTGACATACCGAAATTTTCATTATTTTTTAAAAGGATGCAGAAATCTGGTCGCCTAAAAAAAACAAAAAAACGAACTTGAAAAATATCATTTTGTAATATCAATCTTGGATTTGGCTCTCGGAAATAGGCAAAACTATATAAAAACATAAAAACTTAGGTGAAAAAATATGCATCCCATAATTAAAAGTTGAGTTATGGTCGCTTCGAAAATGAACGATCTGTTTTCAATTACATCTGACACTTGTATCTTCAGGTCATGAGCGCGCCGCTCAAGATGGAGATTTGAAAAGTTGATGAAAGAGAATATATATATATATATATATATATATATATATATATATATATATATATGCAAAATTCAAGCTGCTTCGTAACTACAATTCTAGTAGATTTCTAGATAGTGATACGTTATGAATCCGTACATATATGTGTGTGTGCTTAATTTGTTGAACTCCGTCTAGTTGATTTGCTGAAAAAACCTCCTAAGGAGACTGTATAGGTCGAAACCGCGGTAGTGTGCTCTGGTCAGCTTTCATCGTCTTTAAATATTAATATATATATATATGTATATATGTGTGTGTGTATGTGTGTGTGTGTATCCATCTATCTGTATATATACATATCTATATGCATTTATATATACATATATATACATATATATATATCACACACATATATATATAGATTATATATATATATATGAATATATATATATATATTTATATATATAATGATATATATATATATATATATATATATATATATATATATATATGTACAAACACACACATAGACAGGCACACTGGTTACGATGAGTAAATTGTCGCCATTTTTTTTTATTTTTGCGCATGTTTTGTCGGCCCACATTATAATAGTGTCAGTTGAGCACCGTCTGTGAGAAAGAATGTAATTGAGTTTGTGTGTCAATCTGAGAACAATGCAGAGGATTCGGAAAGTTTTGGAAATGTCTATTCGTAATTACGAAGGTGTTTCTATTAATCACTGGTGATGACGATGTTATCCCTCCATTCAGCTTTCCACAGGAAGTCATGACTTTCAAACAATTTCTGCGGCCACATCACCCTTACGTCTGGTCAGGTAACTTCCCAGTCTGCAACACTTTGATTATTATCAGTGTGGCGTAGTTGAGCGATAAAACCAACAAAATTCTTTGTAATAGCCAAAGATGAACCGAAGAAAATATTATGGAAGCCTTCACCAGCTTAAACAAGGAGACCGTCTAGAAAAGTTGCAGGAGATTCCTGCAGCCGAGTATTGATGTTGTGGTTGATACCCATGATGATTTTATTGAATGAATTTGCTCTTTAGTATTTCATATTTTGTGTAATTTTGGTAAATATATTTGTTAAAATGAGATGTCAGTATTATTTAAACTTGTGCTTAATTTATACGACAATTTATCCATCGCAGCCTATATATATATATATATATATATATATATATATATATATATATATATATATATATATATATATATATATATATAAAGTTTCAAATTGAAAATTATAATGTTTTATTTTATGAAAGTACTTATTTATTTATATATATATTTAGATATTTCAAATTGTCCTCAATTTTTCATCAGAAATAACTGTTTGTTACAAATAAATTAAAATTATTGTTTGTTAGCAAGTAGCGTCCTTCGAGAGACGCGGACGTCACGTGATATGGAACGTCACTGTTCGGATATTCCTACTTAAATCTAACTGTCATAAATATTTAATATAAATTTTTTTTTTTTTAAATATTTATGACAGTCATATTCAACAGATAATTTCTAAGAGTTTATTTTTTTATAATAATAATAATAATTATAATAATAACAATTCCAGTCGTAGTTGAATCCCTCGGATTTGATGGAAAAGATCACAATATACTCACTGAAGGCCTTTTTGGCAGCCCATGCCTTAAAAGAATAAATTGCTCTCACGAGTAGAGCCCACACCTTACGAAGAGCTTTATCTGTGTTAATTATATGCGATTTCTTAAATGGCTAAGTGGAAAATGTCTTTATGCCATTTCTGACCTTAGGTTTCTCGTCGGATCCAGAAAGAAATGAGTACCCAGCAGAAATCAAATCGATCATGATGATGATGATTTAAACATTTCAGGCTTTGGCTGATACGACACTATGTTCGTGTTTCAACATGTAATCTCTTCTTTTATTTCATTTGAAGTCTGATTTTATTTAATTTCATTGTTTCTTTTTCTTTTAATTTTATTTTTTATCCATTTTCATAATTTTTTAAAAAAAATTCCATACTTTCAACGAAACTTTCCGTAACTGAATTGCTCTTTTTATCTAAGCTTAGTTTATCTTTGTCGATATATATATATATATATATATATATATATATGTATATCAGATAATACCCATGTATTTGAATGTGTGTGATCTTCGGTGTTTTTGTTTTGTCTTTCTTCAAAAATAGTCTGTGGATATCATGATGCCATTATTAACCTTAAGTCTGTGGTTGGGACCCGGAAAGAAATGAGTATACGCCATAAATAAAAAGGAATTGAATAATAATCACAACAATAATAATAATCCTATTAAGTAGTTAAGTAGAAAAAGATAATTTAGTCATGTGTAAGCGTTCTGAAAGCAAAGGAAATGTTTGCCGCAGATTACTTTTACAATGCAGAGAACAAATCACTGTAAGTTCAGACTCGAATATTGGGGGCAGAAAGAAATGCCGCAACCTCGATTCGCAGGTACTATCTCACAAATCCCAATGCCCCAAACCAGTCAGAAATATAACTCATTCTCCGACGAACGCGGCAGCCAAAATACACGATTTTTCCCTCACGATCCGAGAACACCAACTACTTTTATCGGCCGAGCATTTTTTCTATTCATCGACAGCTAGGAGAGGACCCACAATTTTTGCATATCAAAATACTTTTATAGCAATTCCGGCGATGAACTTTTTTTTTTTAATATAAATATTCGGTTTTTTTTTCATATAAATATTATGTCTTGCGGAGTACGTGTCCTTTTTTTAGTAAGTAATTTTCTTTTTCGCCATATTTTCCGTCGTAGGATACACCCGACGCGCTGTCGCTGGGTTTGGCGAGGTAAGGTATCTCCTGACCTGACATCTCGTCTTGAATCCCTTTCCCACCAACGTAACGTAATTTTCCTGTGCTTTTTCTATAAATACTTTCAAGATAACTGTTTGTGATGAACATTCCGCTAGATTTCCGGTAAGGTTGCATAATTTTAGTGAAATGCCTAGATGTAACCGTAAGTTCTATGCTAACAGTTTCTTCTCTTGCACTTCTCGCCTGTGGAACTCTCTTCCGGCATCTTGCTTTCCAGTCTACGTCGATCTTCAAAAATTTACATGCAATGTCAATCGTTATCTACTGTCTTTTTAATTATTGTTCTTTCGTTGTCCCCTCTCCTTAATAGTAGTAGATTTTTTTTCTCTTATATTCTCTAACA
Organism: Acanthosepion pharaonis; assembly: GCA_903632075.3. Taxonomy (NCBI): domain Eukaryota; kingdom Metazoa; phylum Mollusca; class Cephalopoda; order Sepiida; family Sepiidae; genus Acanthosepion; species Acanthosepion pharaonis. The sequence goes on from CAHIKZ030000391.1 coordinate 1,585,533, forward strand.
CTCTGTAAGCCCTTGCTACAGGAAATGTTCGTTAACAACTAATAAGAGAGTGCTTAAACGCTATATTTAATCCTCTTATATGACAGTGAATTCAGGAAATTTTCCTTAAAGTTAAAGATAAGACTTGAGGCAAGAGTAATGAGGGTTTTACAAAGAATAAGGAGAATTGAAACGTAGGGCATACTACTGCTCCATCCTAGGCCCCACTTTATTCCTTATCTACATAAATGACATTCCTGACGCCATAACTTCCCAAGTTGGCATCTACGTGGATGACACCATAATTTATTCCTGCCTCAAAAATAAATCTAGTCTCGAAAAGGACCTCCAATCGATTGTGAATCGGGGCAAGAATTGGCTGGTCAACTTCATCGCTTCTAAGACAAAACTACTCTCTATTAATCACCACAGAGATCCTTCCCTTCCCTCCATTAGAATGTCTGACGCTCAACTTCTCGAGAGCAACTCTCTACGGCTGCTCGGTCTCACGTTGATTGCTGACCTGAGATGGAACAAATACATTGAGTCAATTGCTTCGTCCACCGCAAGGAAAGTTGGCTCCCTGAGCCGCGCCAGGAAGTTTTTCTCCCCGGAGTCGATCCTCCAGATCTATAAATCAACAATTCGACATTGCATGGAGTATTGCTGCCATATACGGTCTGGTGCCCCTTCTGTTTGCCTCGGGGTTCTTGATAGGCTCCAGAGGCGGATATGCAATATAATTGGCCCTGCTCTGACATCTCGTCTACTGTCACTTTCTCACAGACGCACCGTCGCCTCTCTCTGTCTGTTCTACAAATTCTTTCATGGTAATTGCTCCGAGGAGCTGCATTCGCTGGTTCCCAGACGTCATGAGTTCAAGCGCCATACGAGGCTGGCATCCCGCTCTCACCCCTTCACTGTCGGAACTCCTAAATGTAGCCGTCTCCTCTACTCCAATAGCTTCATGTCTCGTACCTCTCGCCTGTGGAACTCCCTTCCTTATTCCTGTTTCCCTGTGAGCTATAATCTCCAGCTATTCAAGTGTAATGTCAATCGACATTTCCAGTTGCCTTGATCTATCCACTACTCGTCTCCTCATCCTTTCTTCTATCACTCCTCTCTAATCTTGCTCTAAATTTTTTGTAACCCCTTGCGTCCTAGTGGCTTCCCGCCTTGCTTGGGGTGAAATGCTTAAAAAAAAAAAGTTGAAATAATAAAGAGACAATTTCTCTTACACTTAAAGAGGAAAAGACATTGGAGAACTTCATACACACAAAACGTACTGAATGCTAGTGGAATCATTAATCAGTTAAAAAGTACCGACAAAGTACAACGGTTTAGTTTTTTATTTTATCTTGTGTTCTTATATTTTTTTTTCTTTTCTGGACTTAAATTATGTAGAGATTATCCGAATGGTCTGGCTACACTTTTGTAATGTGATAATGGCTAAAAGTGAAGCCGAAAGTGATCGGACATTCAGAAAATTCGGACAATTTCTACATAATTTATGCAAGCTAACACAATAAACCCAAGTATGAACACGGCCACAATGTGCAGATCGAGATCAGAGGATGAAACATTCCTACAAGTCAAGATACATATATACATATATAAAACAATCAATTCATTCAGTTAAAATTAAAAATCTTCTTCGATAATAGCTAAAAGATTAACTGAAATCGCTGGGCAATGCAGAACATTTGAATAATTTTTACTCATTTTATGTCCAGGAATATGAACACTTAATAGAACACAAGATAGAATTAAATAAAAGCTTAATCGCAGTACCTTGCCAGTCTTTTTTTGCCGGTACTTTTTATATATATATATATATATATATATATATATATATATATATATATATATATATATATATGTGTGTGTGTGTGTGTGTGTGTGTGTATTTTGAACAATAATAAATAATGAAAAATTAAAAAAAAAGATGAATTTAAAATTTTCAGACACACTGGGTTGTATATTAATATATTTTTGTTTTATTATTTCATTTAGGTTTCTCCGAATAGTTTCGGTCGGCATGGCCATCATCAGGAGAAAAAAATCGCTGCTTGTCAGTAGCAGTGAGCTACAGGAATGAATGACGTGATAAAGAAAATTAACTTTTTCTGTAGTTTTCATTTGTTTTTATCGTTAAATTTGGTCAGTCCTTGTGTTGGTCAATCGGCCTCTTTTGAGTTGTTTTTAAGATAGAAGCTGGATAGATTCATTGCTTCTTTGAATTCCCCTAGACATTTTGACAGTTTTATTGAATCCTGGGAAGAGGATATCTTTGTGTCACATATATATTATTATTTAGTTCTTCGGGAGTATGTATGATGTGTGTAAGTGTATATGTTAGCATGGGTGTTTGTATAAGTGTGAAACGTCAACACTTTCACAAGCATGTATGTTTTTAGGGTGAGAAATGTGGGTAGGGGTTGATTTATGGAGTGGTATATTAATTCTGTCTATGTTGTCACAGGGTGAAATATTCGTTGGTGCATAATCCAAGTGGATCTTAGGAAGATAAAAATATTAAAACTGATCCACAAAAAAGGGCTTGATGTATTTTATTTATACAGAGCAATATAAATACCCTATTCCCCATATGATGTAAAAGGATTTGTTTGATTGTATATATATATATATATATATATATGTGTGTGTGTGTGTGTGTGTGTGTGTGAGTGTATAAGTGTGTGTGTTTATGTGTGTGTTTATGTGTGTGTGTGTGTGTGTGTGTGTGTGTGTGTAATGGTTCGATTTTCTTTCTTTCAACTTCTATCTTTTAAATCTAACAACATATATGCAAACTTTATATTTATATATAATATACAAATGTTGATTTGCTTATTTTTTGTAACCGATCGATGCGATCTCCCCTTCGGTCATATTAAGAAAGCCATTCTTGTGGTTTCGCTATAGTAATTACGAAATTCCCCAGCGGTTGTTTTCCAAGTGTTTTTGATCAACACACACACACACACACACACACACACACACACACACACACACACACACACACACACACACGCGGACACACAAAAATCATTTTTAAATAAGAACGTGCAACACAAGATATACACTCCGAGAAATTCTCTTTTTTTTCCACCTTCCCTTGTTATTATTTGCTGTGCAGTATCTTATTTACATTGTAGAGAGATTTATTAAACATAAGCCTGGCTAGCACAGACTGGTTGAGAAGTCTTGCAAAAAAAAGTAACAAGCATTTCTGGTGTTAATCAATCACATAAAACATGATTGGAGTAGGTTAAATAACTATGAGAACAAAAGTAGATATGATCGGGCGGAAAGGACGATCGACATGGAACAATGCAAAAATCTGTGATTTACCCAAAGAGAATAACGCTATAAGCAAATTACTGGATCTGCTTTTGAGAACAGAAAACATATATATTTAGATTTCTAGACTTAGCCGTCTTACAAAAATACAGGCCATAATATCCAAATTAGTTTCCTTCAACAAGAAGAAAAGATCCAAATGCTGGGGTCACGATTTTAAAAAAAAAAAGAGAAAAGAAAAAAAAAACAGAGTGAAGAAAAATACGAAAACCTGGTTAAGATATTCTTGATAGTGTTGGTGTACAACAAAGTTTCCATAACATTTTGAGACGCGGAAACCTGGGTTCAGAAATGTTTTGGGGAAACCCAGATACTAATATTTTTATATAGTCATAATATAAATACTATCATATGCTTTTATAAATAAGTACATTCAAACTGCAATTAAAAAATAATACATATTGATACATTTTTTTAATAAAAATATGATTTTTTACAAATTTTCATACTTCCCACTAGGAACAAACGGATCAAAATTACGAACAATGTTTAACATGAAATTTATTTCATACGTAATTAGAATTTATTTCAACATTCAATGAGAAAAATGCTTCTGTTTTAAATTGTCAAATATTTTTTAATGTTTGAGTTTATATTTGATAATTTAATTCTCAAGTCAGCAGCAGGATTATGTCTACTCCGGTATTTGGATTTTATGGCAGAGTAATAGGAAAATCCACTTTCATATATGTAGTTGGTGTTGTGTTTTTAACCGGAATATATACACACGAAAGTTACTCCAACGAAAGAGCCTTTACCAATATGGCGATAAAATTACCTTTCAGATTTATGTGGTGTCAGATGATATCACAATCAATAACTACTTTTCGATTCAGTAGTAACATGATACCATTATTTTTTACTTATATACGATATAGAAAAGTATTACAAGATATATCACAACATTATAAAACAATCAAAATATGCCGGCAACTATTTTTAGAAAATTTGTAAAACTTTTATTACTCCGAATTTTTTTCACGGAATATCAGACACGCCTTTATGGAACCCTTTGGTTCCTGGAAACCTCTGGTGTACAATATTGTCAATATTTGTTGGACCACTGGGAACCATTCTGAATAACTTGACAATCGAAGAATCGATTTAACTTGAGCAACATCAGTACTAAGAAAGGAAAAGTATTGGAGATACTTCAAACGTATCAAATATGCTTACAGTCACTTGATCCACATCGCAAAATCCTCTATTTACACACCTCAAAGATGGCAGGATATTCCACCGACCCTCCTTCTTTTGTGGAATCAGGGAAGTGATCCTGCAGGGTTGGAATTCCTGGAACAAGACATTCCTTCTTTATTTATTGTGTTGTGTTCAAATACAGAAACAAAATCGAAAGATAAACTGTTGTTTGTCCGCCCGGAGCAAAATACTGTATATCGAGGACCCCGAGCGCAGGGACATGGGCTAAGACTTAAAATATCCCAGTTCCCGAAATTATCGTTGCGCTGGTGACGATATTCCACCGAGCCTAACTTAAGTGATCTGAGGGATAGGTTGCCTCAGGTTTGGAATTCCCGGGACTAGAATCGCTCAATTATTTTTTGTCTGTTCTGCCCGAAAATAGAAACGCAACTAAGAGATACACCGGAAGACAGATTGTATTTAATTGCCGATCACGCTGGCACGGTGTAACATAAGGTCAGTTTAATGCAGACAAGCTTCAAAAATAGGCCCCCTACCAAACCGTTGGCATCGGTATTATTCCCTCTTTTCGTACAATGAAGGGAATACAGGGAACTCTCATTTTTTTTCACTTGCGATCTGTCCGAACAGAGAAACACAAGTGAGATTAAAAATGTAGTTTATCCGCCAGAAATCAAATACTAGTGACGATCTTTTATATTTCTTCCCTTCTAAAAGTTCCTGACTCTTGTTGCTCTTAGTATTAATAGGGAGAAAGAAGCAAAAATTTGCTATAGGGTGTATGGTTGGTTTGTTTTCAGAATCTAGATTTTCATGGGAAAATGATCATTTCGTCCCGGTTTCGTTTACTCTTATTTTCGTGCCTAGGTCACATGATCTTCAGACTCATATTTTCGTGAAAAAATGACCATTTCAAGCCTATCTCGGTTACAAGATCTTCGGACACCTATTTTTTACTTGTACAATGGCCATTTTCAGCAGGTTACGATTACATGATGCCCAGACTCCCATTTTCGTTGTACATTGACCATTTAGAGCCGGTCTCGGTTACATGTCGTCCAAACTCTTATTATCTTCATACAATGACCATTTCAATTCGGTCTCAGTTACATGATGTCCAAACTCCTATTTTCGTGGTACAATGACCTTTTCGAGCCGGTCTCAGTTACATGATGTCCAAACTCCTATTTTCGTGGTACAATGACCTTTTCGAGCCGGTCTCAGTTACATGATGTCCAAACTCCTAATTTCGTGGTACAATGACCTTTTCGAACCGGTCTCGGTTATATGATGTCCAAACTCCTATTTTCGTGGTACAATGACCTTTTCGAACCTGTCTAGGTTACATGATATCCAGACTCCTATTTTCGTGGTACAATGACCTTTTCGAGCCGGTCTCAGTTACATGATGTCCAAACTCCTATTTTCGTGGTACAATGACCTTTTCGAGCCGGTCTCAGTTACATGATGTCCAAACTCCTATTTTCGTGGTACAATGACCTTTTCGAGCCGGTCTCGGTTATATGATGTCCAAACTCCTATTTTCGTGGTACAATGACCTTTTCGAGCCGGTCTCGGTTATATGATGTCCAAACTCCTATTTTCGTGGTACAATGACCTTTTCGAACCTGTCTAGGTTACATGATATCCAGACTCGCATTTTCGTGGAACAATGACCATTTCGAACCTCTCTCGGTTACATGATGTTCAGACTCCTATTTTTTCTGGTACCATGGTTATTTTCAGCAGGTTACGTTTACGTGTCCAGACTCCCATTTTCGTAGTACATTGACCATTTAGAACCGGTCTGGGATACACCAGGTCCAGACTCCCATTATTTTCATACAATGAACATTTCGAGTCAGTTTCGCTTACATGATGTCCAAACTACTATTTTCGTGGTACAATGACCTTTTCGAGCCGGTCTTGGTTACATGATATCCAGACTCGCATTTTCGTGGAACAATGACCATTTCGAACCTTTTCAGCAGGTTACGTTTACATGATGTCCAGACTCCCATTTTCGTAGTACATTGACCATTTCGAGCCGGTCTCAGTTACATGATGTCCAAACGTCGATGTGTACCGTTATAAACATTATTTTCCTGTTTCTCTCCGTTTCGCTAGCTTAGATAATATACACAGTTCATCACAATCAATTATGTACAGTCTATTGTTCACTGCATTGTACAATTACTTCAGATTTAATTTACTTATCTCGCTCATTCACAATTTCATTAAATGCTGCAAGACAAATGTACTTTCGTTTTTATTGAAAAAAAAGCGATTTTCTTTGAAATTTTTATGTCGGAGTCTTCTCTTTAGGCGGCGATGGCATCTGAGTTTCCTCCTCACGGACATTGTCCAGTTATATAACCTTTTCTTTCTTCCAAAAATATGTTTATGTTAAAAGATTCTATTTATTTAATATAACAGTGACTCTAAATAGAAACACCGTTCGAAACAAACAAAAAAAGCAACAGAACGAGTAAGGTGGCGACTGTAAAGCCTATCTCAAAACGAGGCTTGGGCAAGTAAAATTTGAATTCTGCAAAGGGATCTGAATGCCATGCAATAAAGTTTTTAACAAATGAGACTGCAGTGTAAAAAACATAGAAATAAGGGAGCTGATTAATTAAACGGTTCTTTGGCTTCTATTTGAACTCTGCGTCTCAACTTTATTGAATATTGCATACTTTATATCTTTATTTTATCATATATATCTATATCTCTCTCCATATATATATATATATATATATATATATATATATATATATATATATATATATATATATATATATATATATGTTATGGTCTGGTTTCTTGTACCACGGAATGAAGAAGAACTCGATGGCGGATATGGATAACACAGATATATTATAAACCGAAATATATAAAGAGAGGTAGAAAAGTGTTAGTACGAACAATCGGGTTTAGTAGTAATTGTCTCGGACTGCCTCTGACTCGACTGACTGACGCGCTCTGACTGACTGACTTCTGACGGACCTCAATCCAGACTTCAGACTGAACTATAGACTTCAGACGGAAGTTTCTGCTTCCGCTTGAGGCACAGTATTTATTACGTATGGAATAGTCCATTATGTTATTATGGGTAAGGTCCCGTAACAATATATATATATATATATATATATATATATATATATATATATAGATAGATAGATAGATAGATAGATAGATAGATAGATATGAATTACAAAAAAATTACGTCTGTTTATTTTAGCATAATCATTTCATACCCCGAGTGTTTTTCCGTGTATTGCAATCAAATGAGACAAGAAATGCACTGTAACAATCAAAATCAAAAGTACTTTCCATAACAATAATAATAATGTTTGTAATTTATTTAATCAGACATGCCTAAAATAGTATTTGCTGTATAAATACACCCCCATATATATATATATATATATATATATATATATATATATATATATATATTAGACTTTTTCGCTAGCCTTTTATCTTTTTGTCTTTGTACCTATCGTATTAAATATTAATATTGAATGTTATCAATATAAATTGCGATAGCCTTTTGCATTTGCAAATTATGAATCATCGAGCTGTATTCAGAGATATGATAATGCATGCAACGAACACTCATCAATCTATGGTCGTTTCCCCCACACAAAAAATGTAAAGCATTTGAAGACATTTATCCGAATTAATTAGATACAATTGAACTGTTATGAACCTAACAAAATGATATTATTAAAACAAATGATAATACTTATCTGCTCTCGAAATCTAATCTCTAGCCTCGCATTCATTGATGTCGGAAGTTACTGCGTGCAGCAAACATAGAAGGCAACAAAAAAATAACAGAAGAAAAGAAAAAGAGAACGAATTAATTTAACTCACACATCGCCACTGTGTTTTGGCTGTCTGTGCGCATGCGCATTTCTGGCTCTAGTATGAGAATTACATCAATCTTATTTATTTCGTTATTTAAAATTCACTTATTTTTCGGAATTTTTTCCGGCTTTCAGTTGTTCCCTGCTATTTGACGATTTAATTAATTTATTTGATATCCTCTAGATAGAGTTCCCCTTAAAGGGGGATATCTAAACAAATGTACACAACAGTTGAAGATATCGTTAAAATTGAAAGCTGTCAGAAAACTGACAGGATTAAGGAAAACAGTATACGTACATTGTATCGAGGCAAGGGGAGAAATAGTCATACTGACGCGATTAAATGAAAATTTAACAAGAGAATGTGCGGAATTAACGTTGTGTGTTGTGTGAATACAGAAGTATATAAGAAGAGATATTCGTTTTGGATTGTGCAAATAGTTAATATTTAAAATTACTGCCTAAGAAATTGGACGAGAATTTCTCTTCACTGCTTCTCGTCCCTAGATTCTATGAGCGAATTGTGTACCTTTACCATTTCTGGCAGACTGTGCTCAGTCATTTATTGCCATAAATATAAATGAAACTTTCCGCAGTTACTTTTTAAATTTTGTCGTTAGTGTCATTCGGTTAACCATTTTACATTTTCTCTTTGTTTGTGTTCTGTCTGTTCTGTTCTTAACGTATTCATGGAACAATACATGCAAATATATGAAATTATATTGCCTTATAAGGTTTCATGGTGAGACAAAAACTTGCAACGGTTTGCTGTGACATTGGATTTCTTCTTTTTTGTCATTAATTTCCAGACAGCAATTTAATAGACAAACACGCACGAACAGACACACGCGCAAGCGCAAATACACACACATACGCGCAAGCGCAAATACAGACACACACACACACACACACACACGCACACATATATATATATATATATATATACATACATACATACATATATATATATATATATATATATATATATATATATATATATATATATATATATATATAGATAGATAGATAGATAACAGGTAAAACAGCAAAAATTGATTGATGTGAGTTTGTGACCCTGGGTTTCACGCTTTTACTATCGTCAAACAATCTCTGTTTTTTGACGATCGCAAATCGTGAAATCCAGTGTCACAAACTCACATTAATCCAACCAAATATGTTAGCTCTATCTCTGATATTGAGCGCTTTCCAATAAGTACCGCGCACATATAATATATAAATAATATATATATAATATTGCATATATATATATATATATATATATATATATATATATATATATACTACTCACACTTTTCTCATATATATATATATATATATATATATATATATATATATATATATATATATATATATATGTGTGTGTGTGTGTGTGTGTGTGTGTGTGTATGTATATGCTCCTGAAAAATTATTTCAGTTTGAGCTCTCTGGGGAGAAAGTGTGAGTTTGTAAACAGTGACTAACTGACTGTTAAGACATATGAAAATCGCGTTGTCGAGGTGTTGATTTAAAATTGTGTGTTAAGACTTATTTATTTTATAATTGCTGTGTATAATATTTTAATTAATTATTTATAACTTATATCGAGCAACTTCTCATGTTCGAAATATTTTCAATAGTTAAAAGAATTTGATTTTACGCAAACACCGTATGTATAAAGAGAAATAACATAATATATGCGTAATCATACCTATATCTATCTATCTATCTATCTATCTATCTATCTATATATATATATATATATATATATATATATATATATATAGGCAGCATATCTTCATTCAAGCTGTTTGGTTGAACAATCTGGACTATTTATTTTATTTTAATCCTCTAAAATTCACGAGATCTGTAGTAAAAGACACAAAACCAACAGTCAGTGACATCACCAACAGCCTCCACAGTGCAGGGGTGAAGGTTTCCCAATCCTCCTTTCAACGAAGAGTTCGATAGTAGACATAATAAAACCATACCTCAAGATGAAAACCACTCATCAGCTGTAAAGAATCGGAAGACCAGATTGGAATTTGAAAGGATGTACTGAGATATGCGACGAAAGTTCTGGAAGAAAGTTTTATATACTGATGGTACCAAGAATACAATCTCTATGAAAGTGATGGAAAGGCCAAAACGTGGAGAAAAACAGAATCTGCTTATTATCCAAAGTATACAGGCTCATCATGGTGGTGTTAGTTTCTTGGCCTGGGTATGCATGGCGGCTTATGAACAGACAAATTCATATTTATTGACGATGTAACTTATGATCGTAACTGTGACATGATTTCAGGAATCTACAGAAATATTTTGTCTGCCAATTTACAGAGAAATGGACCCAAACTAATCTAGTGAATGGTTATCATGCAGCAGGATAATAACCTAAAACATACTGTCAATACAACAAAAGGCATCATCAGAGGGGAAATGCACAGTTTTAGACTGGCCATTTCAATTACCGGACCATAATCCAATAGAACATATATTTCATTTCCTGAAGAGGAGACTGAAAGATTAAACTCAACCGAAACAAGTAAGAACTGAAAGAGGCTGCGTTAAATGTCTAGAAAAGCATCTCAAATGAAGAATGCAACAGTTTGGCGATGTCATTGGGTCACAGGCTTTATGCAGTTATTGCATGCAAAAGTTATACATGCAAATATTAAATATTTATTTTAAGAATATTTGTTCCTCTATTTGCACGCCTAAACATGGGGCTGTCTAATACAAAAAGTGGGATGTCATAAGCTGTTTAAGATATCTTCAATTCTGAACTCTTGTCTCATATTCTTCTTTTGATCTTAAACCAAAATGTCTTCAGTGAAAAACAAAAGAAAAACAATTAAACTTGCCGATCCAGTACGTTTGAATGAGAATATATATATATATATATATATATATATATTTAAAGATATTTTTGTCGGTACAAAATTTAATGCCAAATTTAGTGTTGACTGGTTCACCGTGTTGTCCCGGTCTCACTCTTTATTTCATCTAAAGATTCTGGAGGCACTTCACATCGGTTCCCGGAAGCCTTTTTTGTGCAAACAACGTGAGTGTTTGTTGGGACTCGCTGTCATTTGTCTCTAGTTCCTTTTGCATATTTTTTTTTTTTTTAACATTCCTTTTATTAGTGGTAAATATACACATACATATGGAAAATATATAAATATATATACATACATGCATACGCATACATATATATATATTTTGTGTAAAAAAAATCCAAGAGGATAGAATCCAGGTAAAACTCAATGTCCAGGACAGAGTAAGGATATAAAAAATGCTTAAACACTAATATTGCATGGTCATAATTTATTCCATTGGAATCGTAAATACGATCCAGTTCATCAGACCTACAAATTCAAAAAAGGCTATATATATATATATATATATATATATATATATATATATATATATATATATATATATATTATTCTACTAACCGCGTTCCTGGATTTACTAACAGTATTACCCATTCTATTATTGTGTAAATACATTTAATTTCTTATCTTTAATTCCTGCGTTTGTCATTCAGTGGAGACCGAATTTCATCTCGGAATCCACAACAAAATCTTTACATATTGCTGAAAACAAAAAGAGAATGAACTATATGATTCGTATTCAATTTAGATATGAACAATGTCGTAAATGAGTCATATATATATATATATATATATATATATATATATATAAGTCATAGGTGAGAGAGAGAAAGACGGAAAGAGAAAGAAATACGAATGAGAAAGATAGAGAGAAAGAAATAATAAAAGATGGAGAAAAAATAGAGAGTAGAGGAAATATAGGGCAAATCAAGAAGAAAAAGAAAGAAAAAATATGAAAGAAAGAAACAAAGAAAGGAAGAGAAGAAAGAAAGATTCAGACAAGAGAAATAAAGTGTAAAGACGGATAAAAAAATACGAAGGATCGAAAGAGAGAGAGAGAGAGGAATAGAGACAGCAAAATAAAGAAGAAAGAGAGAGACGGAGAGAAAGAAATAACGAGAAAAGAAAAAAAGAGGAAAGAGAAATAAATAAAGTAAGAAAAAAAAAGAAAGAAATAGAGGGAAAAAGAAAAAAAAGAGAATTATTGATATGAAGAAGACTGATAGTGAGAAAGAAAGAAGGAAAGACAGAAAGACATATAGGGAGAAATAGAGAAGAATTAGAAAGAAAGAGGATAAAGAAGGCCTGGAGAGATTTAGAAATAGAAAGAGAAAGAAAAGAGAAAGGCACAAAGAAGAGACAAACGGAGAGAATAAAAACACAAGAATGATAGAAAGACAAAAGAAGAAAAAAGAAAGAGAAATAATGAAGAAAGAGAAAAGAAAGAGAGAGAGTGTGTGATAAAGAAGGTAGCAAATAAGAAAGAAAGAAAAAAGAAGTAAAAAGAATCACAGAGAGAATGAGAGTATAGAGAAGTATAACCAGGAAAAACTTTGCGGCGCTATTGTTACCTCCACTTCTTCCACGTATATATATATATATATATATATATATATATATATATATATATATATATATATATATATGTATGTATTCTCCATTTCGCATTTCACGAAAGCTGATTATAATAATGGTGTCCCTCTAGCAAATACAGAAATTCTATGTCACAAAGAGAATTCACTTCCTTGCGTACAATGTGGAATGATTCAAAAGGACTCGTGTCTGACTAAGGCATTCAATAACAAAGACAGATTCCTATATATAGCAAATATATATATATATATATATATTAGTAAGCTACGGTGTTTTTAAGAAGAAAGAAGAAAAACGCGAAAGATACTAGAAAAGATAGCGTTCATAATCTATTTGATATCACTGTGGAAGGAGAGGTATTTGTTAGTCTAATAACACAGGATAATCTAAAAATATCATTAACTTAAGGCTGGTAGTAGAACATGTTGATATTTGTGAACACAATCCAAAAGCGAAGCGAATAATTGCCTTGTAGCCTATCGGCCAGTTGCACGATGCATAAATATATGCTATGTATTTGCAGGCTGCCCGACGTTGCCTGGCAAAGCGATCAACTCGGGTTAATCGGATCTGAGATAAATTATTTAAAACTGCAGCTAAATTATGTTTCTAACAAAACATGTCTCTTTCATTCGATGAAATGATACGAAATTTAAATAAATGATTTGGATTTTCCCGATATCAGTTATCCGATTGTTTTGTAACAATAAAACTGTTATACAATAATACCTATTCTATTGTAATAGACTCTCCCACAGATAATAAGTAGTAGTAGCAGTCGCCAGTTGGGCTCAGTGGTGTTGAGCGAGTCAGTCAATATCGGACATTTAAGTGCCAACCATCACAACTAGATTGCTGCGTCATTAACTCTTATTTCAAGTTCCTAACGTTTTGTACGTCAAACCTAATTTAGGACGACTTATTGAAATAAAAGCCTCCACTGTGAAAACTACTCAAACAACAAAAAATCTTATGAGAAAACATCTATATTTTTTACATTGATATTCACTGAAAGTCCCGGAAATACTTGAACAAGTTAAGATTGTAGTGTTCGGGAAAACACCATCTTGCCTGTCAGAACATCAAACAGCGGTTCGCAGGACGAAGCCGCTCGAGTGGACCTTACTTCTTACCAATGGAGTACGAAGGGAATAAAGTTGGTTCGCTAAATGTGCGTGGTATGGCGGGTCCTAGTGTTGAAATTTAGGGCTGGTTGAGCTAAGGAATATAGTTTGAGCACTTTCCGTGTAAATAGCGAGAGAGCAGCGAGAAACGTTCGACGCTTCGCCTGTGATAAAAATTATGACTCCCCATGTCTTTCTATACTCTGTAGCTCTTCGAAGGGTTTGTTTTTTCGAGGAGTAGATAGGTTTTACTGTCGGTCGGCTCAATTCCCTCTCCGGTTTTTGGAACAGGAGTAGAGGTTTATCCCTTGTTTCCTGGTAAGGTTTGGGTTTCCGGTTCCTTCTAAAGTCTTCTAATTATCTTTCACTTTCAGTAGTCCATTGCGTCTTAGTGGCATTATCACCTTTCTTGTGGTGAATTTCATTAACTCCCAATCCATATTCTGCCATCCATTTACACACGCACGTTATGTAGCTGACTAGATGCTTTCCTCTGTCCCTGTTGTCATCAATATGTTCTGTGAGTATCAAATTTTCCACACTCTCTTTCCTCATTACGTGATCTAGAAATTAAAATTGTATCTGTCTCATGTTAAGTAGGAGTATCTTTTATGATTCCATTTTCCTTAAAACTTCATTGCTTATGTTTTCAGGCCATGGTATTCTCAGTATTTTTTGTGACCTAGAAAAGGTTACTGAATGAGGAATAACCGAAATGGAGGTTGCAAATGGAAATGATAATCTTTGTAACATCAAAAAATGCATTAATCGCCAGCGCCGTGAAGTAGGTAAACCACTGCTAGTGGTGGACTAATCAGACATCATATTACTCCCACTAACACTAGTGTCCATTGTAATTATGATGGGTTGCTATTACATAACGGTTTAGTGTGTTTTATCCTGTTTTTCACGAAATGTACATGTTGATAATTTCTTTTCTAGCGTTTATAAGCTGGTTAATAATGTTTGAACTTTAATTTCAATAGGATTTCATTTTAACTTGAATTTGCATATATGCTAAAGAAGAAATCTTGATCGATTGTCTAACTTTCATTTGTTGGCAGGAATACATTTTCGATATTTCGTCAGGCCTTAAAAAAGGATTTGGGCTCTTTCATTGAAAATGGATGCCCGACTTGTCTATAGAGCCTCTCGAAATTCCAACCGTGTCAGTTACATCAACGTACGTGAAAATACCCATGACTGTAACTACTCCCCCATTGATGGGTTAAATAGTAGGACTTGTATCTAGAAAAATCATTGTTATTCTCAATGACATAGTCACTCGCAAAAGAAAGTTCTTACAAACTAAATTATGTTCCTCCTTTACATAAAACATAAAGGGTTGATAAACCGTAAAGAAATCACAATTCAATTGTGAAGGATACTACGCATGTAAGTTAGAAAAAAAGAGTATCTCTAAATTAGTCTAATTCCGAATATATGTGGTTCTATGTATCATACTATAATAGACTTTGAGAACATACTGATTACAGACCGCACGACAACCAGCAGTTGTATGTTCGATATTCTATTATGTAAATAAATATAATTGCCTGCATAAAATACGTATACAAAAATAAACTACACATAAAATTATGTATAAATATAGTGAGTGAAAAAGTTCCATTTCCTCAGTTAATGAGATAGGAACGGTCTGGAAATGATTCTGCGATAAATTGAATTCTAACAAGCCGAGATAAATAAGAAGAGACAAAGACAGACAGACAGACAGACTGAGACAAAAAAAAAAAAAAAACAACAACAAAAAAAAACAACAACAAAAAAAACGGTTATTTTAGGATATTAACAACCTGGGATAGATATTGAAATAGATCGATAATGAGCAGGCTGAGATAGATAAATAGATAGATAGATAGATAGATAGATAGATAGATAGATAGATAGATAAGCAGCCATAAAAAATGTCTCATTATTTATACTAAAAAAATTATATATATATATATATATATATATATATATATATATATATATATATATATATATGTGGGGGGTATGTATGTGTATATATATATATATATATATATATATATATACACACACACACATATATATATACATACATAGATAAATAGCCATAAAAATAGATAGATAGATAGATATGAACCTTCTGAGATAGACTTAAAGATAGATTGAAAGTTTTATAGAGATAAAAATATGTATAAGATATATGTATATATGGTAGATATATTCATAGACAGATATGAAGAGTAATACATATAAAGAAAGAGAAAAAAATATAGATAGATATAGAGATTGATAAGGAGGCATAAATGGAGTTGGGAGAGAGAAACTATTTTAAATAACTACCGTTATTCCCTGAAGTAATCAATCTGCAAACTATCATAGTTTTTCATTTATTTCCGGGCGGCGTTTTCTACAGCCTTCATCAGATACCAGGCATATCTGTTATTATGTGAACCTATACTGTGACCACAAGCTATAAAGAATGTTGTGAAGCAGACGACACGGGTTATTCTATGTAAAAATGATTCCTCGAGTATGTTATAATTATTTGAAATTAATCGGCGCGTTTAAGCAAGCGTTCCCAAAGTTGGTTTTGTGAAATTTAGTATAGTACATAATTAGATTTATTTTTTTACTGGGGTCAGTGGGGGATAAATTAGTACTTATAAGATTTTTAGGGTTCTTCATCTTGTTTATAGTTAGAATGCATTTGATTACGGTAGTGTAGATTCTTATGTTTCGGGTTATTTGTTGAAGTATTATGTTATTCTTTATATATTACTATTTTTAATGCCTAGTTTAATTTGTTCATCAAGGATTTAAGTACGAAAGCCATTATTAATTAGAGTTTGTTATATTTTTTTAGTGTAGAAAATTATTTTCGTGGAAGAGTTAACTTTTGCCCGATTTATTAATTTTTTTATTATATTAGTTTGTAAGTCAGGGCATTCATTTTATAGTTTAGAGTGCACGTGTTTATACTAGGTGGTTTTTATATGTAATTAGTGCAGGATTTCTTGCAGACTAGGTAGACTTTGGCTGTGATGCCGTAAAACACACGTTGTACTCATCTGATCTTTTACTTCAATTTCGGCATTTATCAATCCTTTCGCAATTCTGTTAATGAAAAGGACTTCAGTCATATAGAAGCATGGAAAAATAAACAAATTCATGATATAGAAATTTGCCTAAATTTGTGAATGTAGAATCATAAATTTGTCTCTCCAACCTTTCTGCTAACGTAGTTTCTACTTATCAGGTAACATAAGGCAGTAATATATATATATATATATATATATATATATATATATATATATATATATATATATATATTATCAGGGACAAGAGGCGGAGGACAAAATTCCGCAACGCGAGTCCAGTTCGGACTTTCATCTGCAACTACTGCGACTGTGAATGATCCTCTCGCATTGAACTTATCATTCACGAACGTAACAGCAATCGACGTGAACAGACTCCCTCTTGATCTTCGTTCTGCGGAACCAAGGCATGATTATATATATATATATATATATATATATATATATATATATATATATATATATATATATATATATAGGTAAAAATTTGCAGTTAATAATCCAAGTGTATCCTAATCATATCAAATATTAAAAGTGATCTAAAATCAATATTTTTATTATACAGCATAGAAATCAATTACATAAAAATGAAACTCGATTGTGCACCTTTAATATAGCCATTTCGCCCCACGGGATAAATTCTTTGGAGCTTTTCAATGCTAAAACTGATCATTTATCGCGTGTATCTAAATGGCCATATGAATTGTGTACAGTTGTGTTCTATTTTTATGTAATTCATATATATATATATACATATATATATATATATATATATTTATATGTATGTATATATGCAGAGAAAGAGATAGAAAGCGAGAGACAGAGAGAGGGAAAGAGAGAGAGAGACTCACACTAGTGCAACTAAAAAATAATCCGCTCTTTCTCCTTAACACATTTATTGGTTTGTCACGCTGTTTTCTGTTTACAGTTGCTACACTTTTGGTCACGTGATTAAAGTTTGAGGTTGATGCCACCAGCATCTGTCCTTTGTCGCTCCTAGCGATGGCTGTCTTTTTAATATGTAATTCCTCTTTATTCTGTTGTCACTTTAAACTACTCTGCTTTGTTCTCTCGTGCTTTTAATATGTCTTGTGAGTCTCATATTTCCCTAGTCTTCTTTTTCTCATGGTGTGTCCCATGTATTTGAAATATCTTTTGCTGATTTCATGCAATATTGTCGCTTTTGTTTTAATTATTTGAAAGCTACTTTGTTACTTGCAGGCGTCTTCCATGGCATTGTCACAGTCATTCCCTATAACCACAGGTCTATGAGAAAATTGTCCAGCATTCAAGATTACATACAAAAATTGATACTACATAATATTCCAGCCTTCTTTACTTTCTAATCGGTATCACCCCGTGTAAGGCAAGAAAGGCACTAAGACACAAGGATTTCCAGGATATGTAAGTATTAAGAAAACATTAATAATGAGCCGGAAGAGAAAAGAGTAATCAAGAGGACGGTAGATAACGTTTGACATTTCCTTTAATTTTGTTCGGATTAAAGCTGACCGGAAAGCATGCCGCCGGAAAGGAGTTACACAAGCGAGAATTGCGAGAAAAAGAAACTGTTAGCATAGAACTTACGGTGTCACCTAGCCAGCTCAACTGTAAATTGATGAGATCTCCACGCCAGTATGCGCTTAAATTTTAAAAGTCCAGGTACAATAGCGAAGACCTCATCCGAAAAGTATTTATAAAAAGTAAAAAATTTAAAAGTATTTATAAAAAAAAAAGACAGAAAGAGGCAACCTTACAGAAATAGGAAAATAACTGAAGCCGCTATGCCAGATCAGGAACAATAATATTGCTGATTCTTTTTTTGGGTCTCATCAAGGACTAGCAGTAGAGCCCGGCGTTGCCCGGGATGTAACAGTAAGAGATAGATCAAGTATCGACCATCATAAAGACTGAAAAATAAAATTGACAAAGATTATTGTTTAAGGTTGACGGACACGCATGTCTTAATTAGTTTCTTTTTGTTTTTTTTGTTACGAATTGGTCAAACCCAAACTCCAAAAAAAAAAAAATTGTTTTCAATCGTTATGAGTCTACCGATTGAATAGAATTTTATTATAAACAATTGTCTTGTAAATGGAACTTTTAAAGCATTCTGAATGTAAAAATAAAGAAAAAAAGTGTGCAAGACAATAAGAAACACTACCTGCTAAAAAAAAAGTGAAGTTTTGTTGAAAACGGTTGAAAAATGTAAGAAATCCGATCCCATATATAAAGGAACACACACACGCACACAAACAACCTGGGTTTTATAATAGGTATAACTCAATATGAGCTGTCCCCCTTTCATTCTGGGGACAGAATCGTGTTTGCAAATTGATTTCGTGCAAAAACAATTGTGATTTTCCAATTTTTGGCGCATTCAGAACCACGGC
>CAHIKZ030000391.1:1610000-1622500 GCA_903632075.3 Acanthosepion pharaonis
TAATATATATATATATATATATATATATATATATATATATATATTTGAACTTAATTTCAATCCTTCATAAACTTCCCATCCTTAGCTATGATTAATTGATGGGGAACAGGTCATATTAGTTTATGATCTATTTCATCACGATACTCCTGTTAAGCTTGGAGAGTAATTATACTTTTCTATGAAAATTTCTCGGACATTCAGGCCGGTAAATGTTATTTAATACTGTTTATTATAAACAGAGCATTTACTTAAATACTTGTATCTATAAAAAAGAACGTTAAACATAAAAATGCCTTTAATAAATAAATTGTCGGACTTTGTCCATTTCTTAATATATGACGTCATTTGTTTACATTTGATACGCCAGAGCAATTATGAATGTACGAGATTCATGGAAGATTGAAGTTTATAAGCAGTAAATTCGACCTAGTCTACCGAACGCTTCTTTGTGGCTGGTCGGTAAGGCACGTCAGCGTAAATGACGGTTCCGTATAGGATGCAGGTTCGAATCCTGTCAAAGGACGAATATTTTCTATGAAAATTTCTCGGACATTCAGGCCGGTAAATGTTATTTAATACTGTTTATTATAAACAGAGCATTTACTTAAATACTTGTATCTATAAAAAGAACGTTAAACATAAAAATGTCATTAATAAATAAATTGTCGGACTTTGTCCATTTCTTAATATATATATAAATATATATATAATTAAAAGAAAAACAGACCACTTTAAGGTACCATTATAATAATTTATTTCACCAGAGCCCTTTTAAAGGACGCCGGGTCATCAGATAGCACTTCCAAAAATGAAAGTGTAGTGTAAGTTTTTGTAATTTAACAAAGAGTATAAAAGGAGTAGTTAAAGAGACATGGCAGAGTATAGGGAGGGATTAATTTCATATCTCTCACAAGCATACTTTGTATTGGGGGAGGAGGAGTGACCAGACCATTACCTATTTAGACGGCTAACTTAACGGAAGTGATAGGGGAGAACGGAGAAATGAAAAAGGAACAAGAAAGGAGAGGGAGAGGGAAGTGAAGAGAAAGAGGCTGTAATTTGGTTTTAGCAATTTATGTAAAGAATAGATTTTAATGCTTAATAGTAATTTTGATATCTAAAAAAACCTGAATAAATTAATTTGATGTTTGCTATCAATTTAAATATTTAATTTTTTTTTAAAAACAAAAAGTTTAGGGATTTAATATAAGTTAAATACTATATTCATTTACATATTTAAAAAATATTTTAAATTATAACAGTTTGTTTACCCGACCGATCGTACTTTTTTAATATTGTAAAAAATAGTTACGATGACATCTTTAAATCTAATTTATAAATGCACTTTGTAATTATTTTTAAAAGGGTAATCTTTTTTACTTAAAGTTTAGGTTTAATTAAAATGGAGTAATATTATATATATATATATATATATATATATATATATATATATATATATATATATATATATAATAATGTGGCCTGACTTTTGCATATAGCATGAAACAGACTGAAATTCTAAGTGTTGACTTCTATGTTCACTTTTATATTTACACACGCTCTATCTCTGATATTGAGCACTTTATCCCATAAATATAGCACACCTTAAGACTATATTTCTTTATATATATATATATATATATATATATATATATATATATATATATATGAGAGAGAGTGAGAGAGAGAGAGAGAGAGATAGATAGATAAAAGCGGACTGAGATAGTTGGCTAGCTAGCTATCTACATAGATAGATAGATAAACCCTGCTATTATTTAACCGTACTTCCCAGTAAATATGATAACAGCATCCAGTTACATGTTCGATGATTCTTAATCCTTCTTACAGAGAAAACTTTCAAATATTAAATATCATCTTGAATAAAAAAAATATATGAATGAAAGCATTTTAAGGGAAAAAAAGAAAGACAAAATATTGATTGATTCTCTCACTCTGTTCACCTCCGAATATTCTTGTTATCGAGTCAGGCTTTTGTCGCTTGCTACTCACACAACGTTGTCAGCAACGATGTAACGTATAGTTCAACGGCCATATTCTCTGCTTGATCTTTTAAAGTTTTAAAAGTGTGAAGGAAACCATTGACTTATTTGTCTTTCATACGCTTCTTCATAGCAGACGATATTTTGCGAGACACTTGTCTGTAAAATTGCAAATTATTATAGAAGAGAATATACAAAATCAAATATCATACAACGGATGTCTGTTTTTTGTCGTCGTTAGCAATCATAATATTCTTGGAGGTATTATTTCGGTACGACTCAAATGTTAAAACAATTACTTAAGTACATTCCTGGAAAATGTAATAGAACACTGTTATATTATATTCTTCACTTTGTGCCTTGAGCATTTTGCCTGTGGTCAATCATGGCATTTTTCTGTCTTTGTGGCTCTTAGCTGCTTTCGCCTTTTTTCTTCTGTCTCTTCTATTCCCTGTTCTACAAACCATTTACACGAGTTCTTTAGGTAAGCTATTAATCATTTCCGTCTCTCTTGCTTTCAACATGACCTGCGAGTGTCAAATTATCCCGGCCCTTTCCCCTTATTATATCGCACTAGAAATTTCAAAAAAACTTTTCTTTATTCTAATTATAAATGTCCTTTTTGTTTCCCTTTTAATTATAACGTCCTCGTTATTCAAGTTTTCCATTTATTGAATTCTCATCATCCTTCCGTAGAACCACCTTTTTTTGTTTCAGGAATTTCCTTCTTCTCTAAAACTTCGTCTATCTTGGAATAGTTAAAGATCAAGTTCAGAACGCACTATGGGAACACACAATCACCTAAATTATTAATTCTTTATTGAATAAATCTCATATATTCTGAAGTGAAGTAAATGTTAAATTACTGTTGTGGTACGATCCACCTAATTTACATAGTGGAGTACCGATCATATAAATATGGGTTGGTACCGGGAAGAGGGAAGTAACAAGAGATCCTATCCAGAGACTCTGCCCAACTGCGATTAAGTCAACCCATTCTACAGGAGCAGTCTTCCCAAGAATATACCAAAACTAACTGTAAATATTGTGTACCTTTTCCTTTTTTCAATACATTTTGTTTATGTACATTTTGTGTTGTATTATTATTATTCCAAGCTTCAACGTTTACTACTGCAGATTTTTTCAGCTACCGCGCTTCACAACTTTACCATGTCGTTGTAACAACACTAGAGATGATATATCTGATTGGGAACAGGAAGTTATTAAATGGCAGAATTGAAGTAACGTCGCCATAATGTCTCATATCCCTTAACTAAATTATAACAATTCGGCAATTTTGCGAGAAAATTCCGTGTTAGGTTGGTTTTAAAACAAAGTTCAATTTTTTTTTCTTTTAAATAAGGCGTTTCCTTGTAGGGAAATATTAAACACAGCTGCCGTCGGTAAAAATTCATAAAATCATTCTTTTAAAACATTTTTACAAGAAAATATGTTCCTTATGTTCAGTAGCTGTTACCGTTTCTTTTTTCCAGTAGTGATGTGGGTTTCCTTCCTAACCTTTTATTTGAAGTAGTGTGGAACGTCAACATGTTGATTTTGTTTTTATTTTCTCTTCGGGTTATATGTGATATCAATTTTAGCCGTTGCTGCTCTTGAATACCTTCAAGCGATGTGGTTTCTATTATTTGATACGGTTCATTGTTTAAGAATCTGTAGCACCTGTCCGAAAGGTACGATGGACTGTCTTCGGCAAGATTCACAGGCTTCTCTCCCTCAAAGCCATTTTTAACCTTTGATCTGAGAAAGCTGTTTTATACAGCTGACAGTTTAGATATTTCATGACTCATTCTTTTAGTTTTATATTTTGGTTGTGTAGCAATATGCGACTTGGCGCGAAACTACGTGTAGCCTATTCTATATCTGTTGTATAAGATTAAGTCTCATTGCCGACACTGTGGTTTGAACATGGATCACCAATGAGTAACACGGCCGATTCTATTATGAAATAGATCACGTGTTCATAAAGTAAGTGAATAAATAGGAAGTAGTGTGATGACTATACGATCACTGTTCACACTCCTTGTCTATCCACCATTGCTATACGTTCACTATCTCTACTCTACTACTATACGGATTACGATTCTCTTCTGATCATTATACTATTTGGCGATTACTACTTGAACAAGTATTACTAGTACGGATATTACTGGAAGGCGTTATTACTCGACTCGGCGTCTACGATGTCTTGACTATAACGAGCATTATCTGGGAAGTGAAAACGAGCGTTCGCTTGACATATCAAAAGCGACAAGCAGCGCCGGACAACATTACAAAAATATCCAAGTGTTTAATTCTCTATACTAAATCTGTTATAACTGATCTTTATACCGAGGTATTCAAACTGCTTCCACATCCTGATTTTTATGATGGATTCAGGGTACGTACCGTCATTGCTTTCATTTCAATTCCAGATCATAGTTTGTATTTACTAAACATCCCACGAGGTCAGGTTGTGACACAAGGTCGGTTTAATGTGGAGAACCCGAGCGCGTACACCCGTGCTAGGAACAAAAATTGCCCGCAGACCCTGCCATCATCGGTTGTGCTGGCCTCGGTGCGAGTACCGATCACTTTCTCTGGTGTAATAAGAGGGCGCAGCCTCGGAAGCTGTTCCCCACGGCTAGGCATTGACGGAGTCGCATCTGAGTGTACTCGGACCAAACGCAATTGAGAGATGATAAACAGGCTGTTACAAACTACACGAGAGAAGACTTTATACACTTATTCCAGATCATAGTTTCTGTTTTGCAAATGTTTATTTTGAGAAGCTATTTCAACGATATTTTATAACTTTGTATTAAACTAATCTACATTTACCATATGAATCATTAATGAAAGATGATAAAATGTTTTTGCTGACAAATATTTGATCAGAAAATAGAATTTTGTTAATTTGCTTAATAATGCTATGTTTTTTTCGTATTTTCGAATATTCTGCGTTGCTTATTAAGAGGTTCCTCTCATGGACATTAATATACAATTTCGATTAATACATTACTTAAAGAGTTAGTCGATAGAATTAAAAACATACAAAGAATATATAAAACGTAAGTTAATAGTAAACAAGTTTTTACGAGAAAACCTTTCAATACTTCAAAAGATGTCGAGTAAAATTTCTGTATTTGCAATGAGGGACAAATATGCTTGTATTACCAGGAATTATTGATAGTGACGCACTTTGATATTACCAATTAAATACAAGAAACTTAATAAATCAAGCACCTAGAATATTTTGTCCACTCTTGTTTTGCCAGAAAATAAACTAATGCAGCTAATGCAATAAGCATTTGAGAATAACTGGGGAGAGACGGTTAATTTCGTTTTACAATAATGTGTTTCCTCAAGATGTCCAAGAGTCATTCGGGGTAGATGGTTACAGAGTAAGACACACATATTAGGTAGGGAAGATAAAAGATAATTTGAACGGGTTAAGATTGATCTAGGAAGCATCCTCTGTATACAGTCGAAAGTACTTGCGTATTTAAGAAAGAACTTATACAGCTTATAATTTTAAAAACAAGGATAATAACATTCATAGAGTGAATAAAATCATATAATATAATAATAAAATCCTGGAAACATACGCATGCCAAAACAGTATTAATAAAAATCCTAAACTAAAATTAGACAAAAATAATGAAAAATTATGTGATTGTAGAAACCCTGAAGACTACCCGTTGGAAAATAAATGCCGCACAAAATCTGTGGTATACCGATGCACTATCTCATCCATTGAGAGTCCTAAAACTGATAGGATATACATTGGTTCAACGAAGAATGAATTTAAAATTAGATGGAGACAACACAAAAGCTCCTTCAATATTATTAAAAGTAGAAATCAGAAATCTCTATCCAAATATTTTTGGCATTTAAAAGAAAGGAATAAAACACCAAAAGTAAAATGGAAAATAATAAATAGAACAAGAACTTGTAAATACTGGGATGACCAATGCCCTTTATGCCTACATGAAAAACTACACATTATTAAGTTTATAAATAATGAAAATTTATTAAATCATAGATATGAGTTAACGGTTTTTTCCGACATCAACAAATTTTCGCATTAAATAATTAGCATAAAAAAATTAAATTTCATAGCCTAATAAATAATTTGAAAGCTTAGCCCAATCATAAGATAGAAAAGCACTTTATGAAGTCGTCAAAAAACAAACAAAAAAACAAAACAAATTGTACTTCAGTGCGACACGTTTTTGTACGAAACAGCCCTTTAGGAAAAATAAAATAAAATAAAACAAAATTCTCTAGACACTTAACGACATATTATGGTGCCTAAAACTATCTTTCGCTGTGACTGACCAGACGATGTGCGAACATGAATGCCATCATTCGCTTAGAAATTGGTACTCCGAAGCTACCTCGGCTTGACCTCTTTCCGAAGGTGACTGATATGTGGATAATAATTAACTCATAGGCCCCTTATAAAAATGGTCGCCCCAGCCGTTTCCATATTAATTATTAATCTTGTGAATGAACATGTTTATAAAGGTGCGTAAATTTGAAGATTGGTTATTCCTAAATTTTCGCTTGAGGATGAAACAGGGCTGAATACTTTAATTCAATTTAATTTTGATAATGATATTGAGGTTTTCGATCCCATTTTTGAAACATGAAAACTCTTATGTAACGAAGGAGTCATATTAAAAAAATAATAATATATATATATATATATATATATATATATATATATATATATAGATAGATAGATAGATAGAGAGAGAGAGGAGAGAGAGAGAAGAGGAAAGATGTATGACGAAGTGAAAAAATGTGGTTTAACGACTAAGAATTTATAAATCTAGGGACGAAAGGCGTCCACTTTGTCATACATCATGAACATCCTTCCTCTAAAACTGTTATATAAAAATTCATATATCATTATCCCATATATACAAGGGGGGAAATATATATTAGTACATATAATTTTTTTAATTACTTCAATTAAAAACTTAATTAACCTTTTAATTTATTGTATTTCCAACTAATGAATAAACATTCTTTTCATATAACTAACTGTACACATATGCATAATAATTAAATATTCATAGACAACAGTAAAAAAAAGTTTCATTTAATAGAAATAAAATCCCATTTATCTATTTTAATGGGTGAAAAAAGCATTCGTACAATACATAAAAGAATATATAATATTCATTTAATACTTTGTAGAATAGAAATTATTCACTTCTACAGCAAACAATCTCTTCCTGTAGTTCTCAATTAATGATTTGCAATTTTAGTTGGTATCTTGTTCCATTCTTCTTCGCATATGGTCTTCAAATGCGGGATATTGAACTTTCAAATAACGCCATAGATTCTTGACTGGGGTTAAATATGGGGAATTGGTCATTTCGAGAAAGCATTTTGCAGTTTACTTAGGATCATTATATTGTTGGAAGATCCAATCAGGAGGAAATACAAGATTTTTAACCTAAATACTTTGATATGTTGCGGCATTTATTCTACCATCTATTACTTAAATGTTGCCACTAACTTTTTGCAGAAAATCATCCCCAAACCCTGATGCTGCCACAACCAAATTTCACTGTTGGAACTGTGTTCTTTTGTTTGAAGGCATTGCCATTATTCTTCCATACATGATTTCTAGAATAACGTCTACACAATTCAATTTTGCTTTCGTCTGTCCATAATACCCTTTCCCAATACAATATTTCCTCAACCTTATGTTCACGAAAGGATTTCAACCCGTGTCTCTGTGTCTTTTCAATAACAGTGGAGTTTTCCGAGGGGAGCGTGATTCTAGAATGTTCCTATGAATTTCATAGCTTATTGTCCGTTTAACGTCACAGATTCTTGATGTAAGCAAATCATCTTGCAACACTTGACGAGTAGCCATTGGATTCTTTTTTTAATTTGACATAATAATTTCCTCGAAGATCATGCAGTATCTTCCTTGAAGCACCTGTTCATCTTTGTTTTTGAGTTTTTTATAACTTGCAGTGAATGAACCAGTGGTATTAAAAGGAATATTCACGTTGTTTGAGATTTTCCTGTAAATTTTATTTTCTTTCCAGAGCTTAACAACCAGGTCTTTTTTACCTCTTGTCTTCATGAAAACATTCTTGCACGAATATCGATTTCAGAAAGTTCTGTCTGTAGTTTTTTTAGAATACAAATAACTACTGATAATAATATTGGAACATTCTATATTGTACCTGAATAATCTAGAGTATTATAGCAATTATAAATCTGAAAATTGCAATGTACGAATACCTTTTTCACACAGTAAAATGGATAAATGTGGTTTATTTTCTCTTACATCCGATTTGCTTTTTGTTTTCTATGCATATTTAGTTCTTAGCATTAGTATATGGTTAATTATATGAAAATTATACTTATTCATTATTTGGAAATACAATAAATTCAAAATGTGAATGTACATGAATATTTGCTTTCCCTAGTGCATATATATATATATATATATATATATATATATATATATATATATATATATATATATATATATATATATATGTTCCCCTGTGTTTTGATTCGAGAATAAAACAGCATAGAACCATAGTTGGATACGATAGTAGGTGATTTTGATTGATTTGTTTTCTTTGGCTCATCAACTGTATGCAGGATATTTAAAGACAGAAAATATTTTTAGATTGTATTTTTTTCTTTTTTGGGATAATTTAGTGATACAAAGTGTTACCAATTTCCCCAAAGCTAGGGAGAGAGGAGGTGGAATCATTCCTTTCCGAAGTGTATTATCGCGTAAGTGAATATAACGAACTCAACTGGATTTGGAACTCCCCCTTATTAAGTATTCCAAGTTATTATCCAATACACCACCGACAACAGATGAACTCATTGGGTTAGACTGTTCTAGTTCCACATGCCATTTTTAATGGATGTCAGTTGTAAGTTATCTCCTGTTAATTTCCCTCTGAACGTTCTCCACTGCCTTAACCGGGTATTGAACTCACTTTTTGTGTCTTGTCACTGGATCTAATCGAGGACTTTAACCACTCTGCCATGTGTCCTTGAGGACACATGGCACAGTGGAGCGAAATAAAAGGTTAAGTTCGACATTCCAACCACGTGAAGAAGACCGGAGTTTACAACGGCCGAAACGTTGTAATAAATATGGCAACAAAGATGAGCACAATAGTCCGAATAATATAAATAATGTACAGTGCTGTTCGATAAAATTCACTGACCTGATTTTTTTTAATAAAAATACTTTTTGTCTATTGTTTTTGGGGTTAAAATAATTTTTAATCTTACTAATATAAAGACCCCTACTCGACCACCTAGGAAAAAGTTTATTCACCTTAATTTATTCTATTGATAATTATAATTTTGGATATAAATGAGATTCAGGAAAAAACTCTGTGCCAAAAAAAGTGACTCAGATATCGCATTCTAATGATTAAACTGGTGAATTTAAAGAACTTTTGACAAAATATTGAAAACTATATAAATATAGAAAATTCTGGAACAGCTTAAATTAAATCTAGAGTATTCCAGAATATTCCAGAAAGCCTCATACAGTATGAAAACAGCTTGAAATAGCCACTCAAGTCACTAACCAGATGAAAGGGTACAAACACGCATCAGAACCACTTAAGGCATCTATTATTGCACTCTCAAAAGCAGGCATATCTACGAGAGAAATTGCAGAAATTGCTATAACCTTGCAATCAACTGTCTCTTGAGTGCTTAGGACACATAATGATGCCACTCCTGCTCCCAGGAAGGAAACAAGGGGACAAAAGAAAAAGACTGATGATAGAACTGGCAGGGAAATCAAGAGAGAAGTTCCGAAGAATAGGACTATATCTAGCAAAGAAATTGCAGCCAGTCTAAGCGAAGAGCAAGGTGTTAGTCTTGCCTCTTCAACAGTCCGTCATAACAAAGTTACAAATCTTGTTAGAACAAGGCTACAAATCTTGTACACGAAGGTTTAAGCCGCTAATAAGCAAAGCCAACAAAGCCAAGAGACTTGAATGGGCTCACTATTACAAAAAATTCACCGTAGAAGACTGGAAGAATGTTTTCTTCTTCAATGAAGCAAAAGTTGAGCGAAATTCAAAGGATAAGTTGGTCACTTTTATCGAACAGCACTGTACATAATACCTCATCTCAGAAATATAGACAAATAATTAATTAATAATAAATTAATAAATAATAGATAATTATTAAATCCATTTAATAACGATTCGAGTTTGTGCATATAATATAATATAAAAAGGTTTATAATAATTCTGTTTTTATGTATCTTTACAAAAAGTGACTCAGAACAGAAACACGAGAAAAATACTTTACGCAATGTTATTCCAGGAATGAGACAATGGAATTGGTAACCCAAAGTCTTTGAATAGCATCGTACAAAACATAATCGGGAAATCGCAAAAAGTCTCTCATAAATCAACCATTTATAATAATCCTCGTCCCTCCTGTATATGTTTTAGACTATATACGAAATCACCCGTTTTCACATTCAACGCGCAAACACACAGGCGTGCGCAAATATGTATCTACATATGATTGCCTCTTATACGTTGGCCTTTTAACGAATGATGAAACATGTATGAATTCAAATGTAATTATCTTTTTCATGTGACTGCTTGTGCGTTGCTTTCTGTAAATGTGTTCTCGACGGAATCGTAGCACTAATCTGTTTATGGCAGCTCTGTTTGGACTAAAGATATTTTGCTGAAGAATTCGGTTAATTTGCATGAATTTCAACGGATCATTTTACAGTTAGCAAAGAAATGTGGAACGTTGTCCAAGAATCGATTTTCGTAATGAGACACCTTGAGATATTCAGAAGATTCGGTAGATTAATGAGATGAAATAGATTGATAGAAACTGACGGCAATAGAAAGAAATATACATAAATATAGATATAAAGCTATTGTAATAGATAGATAGAGAGGATAAGAAGTGATAGTGGTAAATAAATATGGAAAGCTAGGTAGCAAGCTAGATAGATACATAAGAACATATATATATATATATATATATATATATATATGATATATTTAAATGTATGAATAAGACCAGACTTAGATGTTAACAGGCGAAAAGTAAGATAGATTGACTGATAGATAAATGAAAATACTCAAATAGATTGATATGTACGAGTAGGTAGAGAGATAGACGCGAGCAGAATTATATATATATATATATATATATATATATATATATATATATATCAGTCTGATATACATAGCTATACACACACACACACATATATTGAGAGAGAGATAGAAAGCTGATATATACATATATATATATATATATATGTGGAGAGAGAGAGAGAGAGAGAGAGGAAGATAGAGTGTGAGAGAGAAATGAGAGAGAGAGAGTGTAAGAGAGACACAGATACAGTGCGGCTTGAAAGTTTATGATCCCCTCTCTTCATGGCCACTGTTATTGTGAAAAGAATTAAAAATAATTCAATTTAATGCGCATCTAAACATCATTTTGTAAAGTAGAATTTTCAAATAATAAACAGAAACAAAAAGGATGTATTTTAATTATTTATTGAAAACATGTGATTCATTTCTCCAAAAGAGAAAATCCGACATGTGCAAAAATATGTGAATCCCATCTCTATTAATGAAATCATGTAGGTAATAAATTCACGTGAAATAAATTTGGGTGCCTAATCCTTCAATTTAAGCTGACCAATCGAGTGAGACAGTCTTTGTAAATTGGTTGGGCGACATAGATTATAAGACTGGGAAAACCAGTTATGCTATTGTAATGTGTCACAAATTAACAATGCCAAAAGAAAAGGTGATATCTGATGAAGTCAGAAAGAATTTATTGACTTTTTGCAAGTCTGAGCAATGCTATAAGACCACCTCAAAAAGACTGCAACTTTATCCATCCACTGTAAGACAAACAATTTTAAAATGGAGAGCATCAACACGATCGTAACTCTTCCTAGAAATGGACGCCCATCAAAAATATCACCAAGAAACACTAGAAAAATAATAAATGATTCAAAAGCTAATCCATATATCACCACCAGACAGTTGCAGACCTCTCTGCCAGCATCTGGAGTAAATGTATATCTGTTTACAATGAGACAGGAAATTGATGAACATGTCATTTATTAGAGGGCTGCTAGAAGGAAACCTCTCTCCTCAACGAAGAAGAAAGCTGTCCGATTAAATTATGCCGGGAAATAATTTGTACAAACCATAGACCTTCTGGAATCCATTTTCTGGACAGATGAATTGCATATAGTTAGCATCCCGAAATGGGATGTGTAATTACATATATTCCTAAAGATTTACCACGTTTAGCTTTATTTGTTTCCAGCCTCGGAGAATGAATCAAACATGGAATTATTTGGTCACAATCAAAAAAGTCATTGAATACCAAGATAAGGACCTCATTCCAGCGGTAATGTGGTAGTGGAAAAGTTAAGATCTGGGGTGGCTTTTCTGTATATATTATCCAGGGAAATATGTATTCTCA
>CAHIKZ030000391.1:1625000-1672500 GCA_903632075.3 Acanthosepion pharaonis
AATTAACTGAACCACGGAATCTCAAAAAAGCTAAACACATAATTAGTTTAGTTTAACTTATTGTCTGTCCATATCTTTTTTCTGTAAAACAAAAATCTATCAAGATTTTTTTGTGTACCTCATCATAGCACACGTGCTTCAAAGCAACAAAAAAGCGCCGTCATTTTTAAATATGGAAGATTTTCAAAAAGCAGTTGACCAAATGTTAAAAATAAATTTGGATCAGCAACAAAAATCAGAAGAAATTTGGAATTACATAAACAACAAATGATATGCCAAAGAATTACGCTTCAGAATGCTGAACTACAACAGAAAGAACTTAAAGAATTACTCGTAAATGCATTAAAAGGCTCAAACTCTGAAAAAAGATACAATATTCTTCCAGAGTACAATCTACAATTCAATGGAAACATTTGAATACGTACCAGCGAACGACAAAACGTTCGAGGTTTTTTACAGGCGCTACGAAGATATTTTCAATGTAGACTGTGAACAATGGTCCAGTAAAAAAAAGGTATTGAGAAAACTGGGAACTACAGAACATAGTAGGTTCGTAGATTTCATACTACCCAAGAAAACCACTGACTTGGATTTTTCAGAGACGATTAAGCCCCTAACGGAACTATTCGGGCCTAACACAACCTCGCTACAAACGTTGGAAATGCCTGAACACAGTCAAAGACAACCAGCAAGATTTTCTAACGTTTGCAGCATCGGTAAACAAGCTCTGTAATGATTTTAAACTAGCCGAATTGACTGCCGATGATTTCAAGTGCTTAATTTTCGCACAAGGTCTAGTATCAGCAGAAGACGCCGAAGTCAGACGACGGGTACTGACCAAGCTTGACAACGAACAAGGATTGACTCTCCAAAAACTGGCAGAGGACTGCCAAAGAGTAATATCTGTAAAGTGTGACTCAAACACTATCGAGGAATCAGGTGTGACTCAGATTAATAAAATCAGAAGTAAACCTACCTCCTACTCCCCTCAAAAAGACAAAAGGCAAATCTCATGTCCTAAATTACGCAGTAACCAAAACCCAAATAGGTTAAAGAAACCGCCCGGGCCATGTTACCATTGTGGTAAATGGCATTGGATGAAATTCTGTCCAGTTAAGAACAAAAAATATTGCAAAAATTGCAATAAAAGTGGGTATACTTTGACTTCGTGCTGGTACGCCAACAGAACGAGAAAACCCAAAAATAAAATTAGGCAAGCTCAATCTGACAATATTGTTGATAGGAATTTAAGGAAATATGTAACAGTGGATATTTTCAATAATTCCATTAAATTCCAGATTGACTGTGATTCCAATCTTTCAACCATTAATTGGCGTACTTGGCGAAAATTAAACAAGCCGACCTTATTAAAAACGGATAAAACAGCAAAATCCGTAACTGGCGAAAAGATTAACATTTTAGGCGAGGTAATACTTACAGTAACACTAAATGGAGTTACCAAAAAGCTCAAAGCCTACGTATTGAAAACTTCAGATAACTTATTTGGAACAGATTGGATAGAGAAATTCAATATTTGGGATTGCCCAATGAGTACATTTTGTCGCAAGATAAAAAGTTCAACGTCCAATTTGGTAAATCTAAAAAACGAACTCAAACAACAATTTCCCCAGGTTTTTCTGGCGGGCTTGGGAAAAGTTATAAAATGAAAGCTAAGTTCAAGGTGAATGACGGTGCACAACCGGTATTCAAAAAGAAACGGAATGTCCCTTTCGCTGCTCTGGAGCAAATCAACAAAGAGTTAGATAGACTCGAACATTCAGGGATTCAATTAAAAACAGATTTCAGCGAGTGGGC
The DNA here is from genome assembly GCA_903632075.3 of Acanthosepion pharaonis. Lineage (NCBI taxonomy): Eukaryota > Metazoa > Mollusca > Cephalopoda > Sepiida > Sepiidae > Acanthosepion > Acanthosepion pharaonis. The sequence continues at coordinate 1,626,816 of CAHIKZ030000391.1, forward strand.
AGCACCTACGGTCTACGTAAAAAAGAAGTTCAATCAAATACGAGTATGCGCAGATTTTTCCACAGGGTTAAACGATGCCCTGCAAGATCACCACTATCCTCTCCTGAAGAAATTTTCAATAATCTCATTGGTGGAAAATTTTTTTCTAAAATCGACCTCTCGGACGCATACCTTCAGATAGAGGTGGAAGAAGAAAGTTCCAAATTGCTCGGCATAAACACCGATAGAGGGTTGTACAAATACAACAGACTGGCTTTTGGAGTAAAAGTTGCGCCTACAATTTTCCAGCAGGTCATGGACGCCATGCTGGGCGACTTTGACTATGCAACAGCCTATTTGGATGATATACTGGTTACCAGTAAAACTATGGCAGATCACAGGAACCATATAATAAACGTATTCGAAAAGATACAAGAATACGGATTTAAGTATAAGGAAGCGAAGTGTGACTTTTTCTTACCAGAGATTAAATACTTAGGGCACATTATAAATAAAGACGTTCGTCGGTCGGATCCAACACGATTAGAAAGATGCCGGCCCCAGATAACGCTCAAGCGTTACAAAGCTTCCTCGGCCTAGCTAACTTTTATCAAGGGTTCATTAAGAACATGCAAAATTTGAGAGGGCCTTTCAACCAACTCTTAAAAAAGGACAAACGATGGTCATGGACCCCGGAATGCCAAGACGCATTCGAGAAGATCAAGAAAACTCTTACTTCAGACCTCTCCCTCACCCATTTCGACCCTAGTCTCGACATCATAGTCGCAAGTGATGCAAGCTTGTACGGAATTGGTGCTTGCATTCTGCATAAACTGTCAGATGGTTCGCGAAAAGCTGTGGCTCACGCATCAAGATCTCTACTTCCAGCTGAGAAACAATATTCCCAAATAGAGAAAAAGGTTCTAGGGTTAAAATTCGCTGTGACAAATTTCACAGATATCTACATGGTAGACGGTTCATACTGCAGGCGGACCATAAAATCTAATTACAATTTTTGGTTCTAAAAAAGGTCTGCCAGTCTATACTGCAAATAGACTACTTCGTTGGTGAACGATTCTCTTGAACAATAATTTCAAGTTACAGTTCCTAACATCCAAAAATATTTGCCATGCAGACAGTTTATCGCGACTCATTCCAAAAAATACAGAAGTCTTTGCAGACTCCATCATTGCTACTCTAAGGACAAATTGTGAAATCAAAAATATGATCGCGAGTACCATAAGAGAGCTCCCAGTTACTTTGGCTGACATAAAAAGGGAGTCTCGAGAGGATGAATTCATTCAATCCATAAAAAGCAAAATTGGCAACAAAGACCCCAATGTGCCTGAAGTTTTCTCCCTCTGAAATGATGTCCTACTATACAATGACCGCGTAGTGATTCCAAACAGCCTACAAAGAAAAATCCTCAGAGATTTTCACATGGGACATCCGGGGAAGAACCGTACGAAAAGCCTTATGCGCTGCTATGTTTATTGGCCAAACATGGACAAGGAAATGGCAGACATGATAGAATCATGCAAAGGATGCACGCTTGCAGCAAAATCTCCAACCACGTCGTGCAAACCATGGCCAAACACAGACCATCCATGGCAAAGAATTCATATCGATTTTGCAGGGCCTATAGACAACATGTACTACCTCATTGTTGTGGATAGCCACTCAAAATGGCCTGAGGTCCTACAATGCAAAAGACCAAACACAAACTGCACGATCGGATTTCTACACGAGCTATTCGCGCGTTTTGGCGTGGTAGATTTAGAGACTTCTGCAAGTCATATCATGTGGACCACATTACAACGCCTCAGTACCACCCTAGGTCGAATGGCCAGGCCGAAAGGTTCGTGGACACTCTAAAAAGGGCTTTAAAAAAGGCACTAGGCACACCGAGAGATAGAGCATTGCAACAGTTTCTGCCGGTGTATCGGATAACCCCTAATCCGAACACGCCTATGGGAAGCTCGCCTGCAGAAACAATGTTCGCAAGAAAAATCAAGTCTGTCTTCGACAAACATATTCCACGGCAAGCAAAGTTAAAAAAAAACTGCATCGCCTCATAAGAAATATTTCAATCCTGGCGATAAATTCTTTTTCAAGGCTTACAAAAACAATGTAACATTCTGGGAAGTAGGCACCATAAAAAAAAGAATTGGCGAATTGGTCTATATTGTCCAAGGACCGAAAAACATTCACAAACACCATTGGAACCAGCTCAGAAAATGCCGTTTGAAGGAATCTGAGGAATCACTCCAAAATAACTGAAGAGCCGATCGAAGTAATTTTCGATCACTTCGATCTCGACACGCCCCAAGTCTCTCCTGAAGTGCGACGCTCAGGAAGGAAAAGGAAATTTACTCAACCGCTCGACGTAAATCCCAGGAGGAAAAAGTATTAACAGTTATTTTTCTCTCCTTTTGAAAAAGAAAACTCTTGGAAGGCGGGTATTGTGAGACCGGAACTACCTACACAATAGACTCTTCCAGGTCTATATTAAGTAGGTGACACAACACTCTAGACAGAGAGTCAGAGAGACAGAGAGTGCCGCGTACGACTACCAGTATTGGAGACTAACATATAGTAAGGTCCGCTTACACTATCTCTGTAACCTGTTGTTAATATATCTTTCTTACATCTAATCCGTGTTCCGTGTTTTCCTTCTGTGGTACCGACTTTGGCCCGACATCAAACACACTTATTCTTTTTTGCTAATGTCTCTTCCTTTTTCAAATACGCAATTAGTTTCCACAAATGTTGGTGCATGTTAGTACAACTTCATTATTAAAATGTTTAAATCGAAGTAGAAATAGTGTGATCCAGATATACTTAATAACAAGCTACTTTGCATATTCAAAAAAACAAGAGGCGAAAATTTCTTAAGGCAAAAGTCCTATACAGCAATGTTTTCTACTCTTAAATTTCTGAGGCGAGTTTTCTTACGGCAAAAATGTTTACGGCGCTTGTTCCTAGAACCCTAACTTCCCTCATAGAATTGATTGACATTTGAGTGATATGCATATAAGCCGTCGCATGCTTTCTTTTATCATCTCTAAACTTAGATTCTCGCAAAACATGTGGACCCGATTTTGTCCCTGTAATAGCTATTAAGAACTGTAGTCCTGATTATTTTAATATATATATATATATATATATATATATATATAGAGAGAGAGAGAGAGAGAGACAGAGAGAGAGAGAGAGTGAGAGAGAGAGAGTGAGAGAGAGATAGATTTAAAAGTGAACATTGAAATCAACAGTTAGAGCTCTAACGATTTCGTCTAGCAGGAAACAGTCATTCGCCTTTAAGTGTTGACTTCAAAATTCACTGTTATATTTACACACGCTCTATCTCTGAAATCGAGCACTTTATCCCATAAATATAGCACACCTTAAGATTATATTTCTTCACACACACACACACACACACACATATATATATATATATATATTTATATATATATACTATGGTCAACACGGTTTAATGGTTAAACACAATCTGCAAACCATAAAGATGGCCTGAATATTGTGGTTAAGAATTAAAATTTTATATTTTATAAACTCTATTCCTGATATTATATATATATATATATATATATATATATATATATATATATATATATATATATATATATATATATATATATATATATTATGAAGAAATGTTCATTTTATATTTATATATATATATTATATTAAAACTATATTTTATCATATATATACACACACATATATATATATGTGTGTGTGTGTGTGTGTGTGTGTGTGTGTGTGTGTGTCTTTATGTTTGCGTGCGTATGCAGTTAGGTAAATCGTCAGATCTTTATGCGTAAAAACTGACACGGGCGTGTTGATAAAATCTTTATACTTTAATCATCGGTTTTGTAGGGTCTCGAGCAAATGGAATTTTTGTTTTATGTGCAAATCGTTATTTAATAATGAATAAAATTGCCTGGCGATTTCTTAGACACAGAAAATTGGCGATGATTGATTGAAAAATGTTCTTTTCTTGAACGTGCTAGATTATGAAAACAAGAATCAATGCCAATCAGCGGAGCGAATGAGAGCGATAAATTTCGATTTCATCTCAGGAAAAAAAAATGATTACATATTGGATATTTCTTTGCACATCGTTCTGTTTCTATTTATTTCAATATATTCATCTCCATTAAGGTATGGCCATGATTAAATACCTATCAAATAAATCCATCTCCATATAGCAAGCAATCATCTTTACTTTCTTTATACAAAACAAACGTAAATATATGTGATGGCTGTGATACCGTATGAGGTTATAACGATCATTTGATTACCGTTTTTGTTTCTCCAGTCGTGCATATATGAGAAATGGCTTTTAGTTCTTAAACGGCGGACATCTTCAGGTGATCTTGCACTGGTGATCGATAGATATTATCAATTGATAATGTAAACTATTGACAAAAGATAAAGACCTCATGAATTCATGATCAACTCCAACCTACTAATTGGCAACTCGAGATTACGTCATTTTTTCGAGTATTTTCCTAGAAGTAAACATGGTAGATTAAAATTCTAACTCCTCCAAAACAAAACTACTTTCATTTAATGACCAGAGAGAATCTTATCTGCCTGCCATCATCATGGCTGATGTTAAACTCCAGGAGATCAACAATCTGGGGCTCAGTTTTTCCATTGGGTTGATGTCGAGTGATGTCCAATCATTTGCTATGTCTGCTGTGAGGAAAATTGGTACACTGTGTCGTGCAAGATTCTTTTTCTTATAACCGTCTAGCACATTTATAAATCTACCATTCATCTGTACATTAAATAATGCTGCCATATCTGATTTGGTGTTCGCGCTGCACATCTTGAGGTTCTTTGACAAAATTTAAAAAAAAAACAAAAACATCAGTAATGTTATCCGTCCTGATCTGGCATCTCGACTTCAGTCAATTTTCTCACCGATGTGACGTAGCAATCCTCTGTCATTTCTGCAAATATTTTCATGTTATCTATTCTGATTTTTTTTTCTTTAGTGATTCGGCTATATGAATTAAAGCGTGCTTCTAGATTGGCAACTGTCTCCCCGTTTTACGATTGGACTCCCCACATTCAACGGTCTCTTCTATTTTTCTTTTCTCGTGTTTCTGGCTTCCTAAATTCTTTTCTTTTATTGTTCCTTGCTCGTTCTTCTGACTAAAGTTTATCCATTCTCTTTCACTCACTGTAAGTCTTTGGGGCGAAATGATTAAAAAAAGCCCGTATCAGTACTATGTCTATATAGCTCTGGAAGAGCCAAAATGGCGAAATATTAGTGACAGTATTGTCCAAAGAATATACATCGCTATTATACATTGCATGATTGAAGAAAATTCATAATGTCAAAAAATACATTTAAGAAAATGAATGGCGATAATCCAAAATGCAAAGCAAAAGACTTTCAACACTGTCAACAGTGATGGTAATGTTAATATTAGCGGTTTCCTCATGAGGAAATATTCGGGATTCATTTACCGAGTAGATCTTGCAACATTTATAAAGGTTATCACCAAAGTAGCGTGCAGTCAGTTGGTGACTAGATAAAGATGTAGCTTGTGTTCAAGGCTTATGTTTTCTTTATTCTTATCATCTCAATGATTTATCATTTTTTTTGTATAGAAAACATAAAAATAATCTTAAAACTACCTGAAAAATGAATTTTCTCTTTGCTTATCCCGTTCAGCATCCCATTACGTTTAAGCGTTAAAAAAAATGCAATAAACAAAAAAAAAATAGTCTTGTACTCTTAGCGTCATTGCTAATTTACATCATCTTGGAACAGCTTTACACGGCAACTGCCGCCTGTCTACTTCAAACGCAATGATATTCCAGTGATGGTACTTTTAGCAAAGATAAAAAAGACATTCAAAGAACCATTCCCAATCTCTGAAGTACGACGATAAAGAGGCTAGAATGAAGTATATGTCTATATTCTTTTATTAGGCGAGTAAATGCATGGTAGGACTTCATCCTTTCAATTGAAATATAGGCATAGGTATAACGATAAACTATAGCAAGGTCTCCGATTAGGAAATTGAAGATTTCGAGAAAGGTAGAACCAGCTCTTAATTGCTGTTGTTCCCAGGTCCGCCATTACGGGGGTGGTAGCACCTATTAGGGTTCCAGCTATAGGTAAATTGTGAATCTCAAAAAAAAATAAAATAAAATAAAACACTATATAATTAACAAAATACAGATTACAGTAAAAATACCAGCAATTTTTATGGAAAAAAAATAACAATATTACTTATTTATAGTAAAAACATCAACAATATATTTAATCTCGAGTTTAACGTATATAATTGCAGTCAAAATATATTTAATTTAAGCCATAAAATTGTGTTTAAAATATTTAGATTTCGGCATTAATTAAGCCATAGACGTTTGTATACGGCTATACAAAATCAACCAACGAAATCCATTGAAATAAGCATTTCACCAAAATGGATTATCAGAGACTGATAGAGCATTCATACTTTTTCCAAGGTATCTATTAGCAGGTAAGTAAATGTAATGGATCAGACTTGAATTCGATCTCGGCTCTCCGATTCTTCAATCGCTATCCATTACACCACTATGCCTCCTATCTGGTTCTACAGATGGACGATGAGGATATCATATGTGAGAAATGACATAGTATTTGAGAAAATCGAAACAAAAAAAACGACTGATATTTAATATCAGACAGAGGCAGTTGAAAATTCGAGAACATATAATAAGGAAAGAGGGCTTGGAAAACTTGACACTGACAGGTCATACTGAAGTCTACATTAAATCTCATAATATACCTAATGAGCCTGTGCAAATGTTTTTCAGAGCAGGGATTCGGAAACATATTGAAAATACAAAATATACTGAGAGATACAAATGACAGGACTTTGTGGAGAGTCGTGATCACCAATGTCCTGAAGAGACTCACCACAAAGAAATACATTCATTACAGTTGATAATACCTTTTATGTCGTGTAGTGCTGCTGACAGTATATTTAAGGGTATAAATTTCCCCAACAGTTTCTGAAATGAAATGACCAATATTTATGTCAGCCACTGTCATGTCCCGTTCAAATAACGATAATACCCGACGCCGAGCCGTAAACATTATACGCTGTCTTCACGCAGTTGATTAGGTCTTTTGCCGTTTCTCTGATGTTAAGTTACGATGGAGTCTCCTACATTTATCCGTATATGCTGGGAATACAAGTAATACATTAAACCACAAATTAAGTATACCGCTATATCTGTGCTGGCGCTGCTCAGTCTTTATTTTTACGATTTTTGATCGGTTTTACCCAATTTTATTGTTGGAGAAGACCTCTTCTCCACTCTGAAACCATTTTTCCAATAGACGGTATGTTGCAACATATTGCTATTCTATTAATATAGCAATGGCTAGATAACCTCTGTTCTTTAGTTCCGCCATTTTCTGAACTGACACGTCAATCGACTCCTACAGAGCCAAATCTCCCTCATTTCCCCCATATTCGAAATTTAAGAAGATAGTTCCCTGCAGATAGCTGTTTCCCATGAACTGCTACCTTTTAAAATACAATCGCGTGTGTGTGCTTCAATTAACACTTCAATCCTGATCTTTTCAAGTTAAGTATCAATCTACCCACATTATTGTCATCATATTCGTTCACTTAATTCCCACTTCACACATTGCATCTATTTGAATAATTCTTCCATGGTTGTCTCACGCGCCCTCTATAAAGGGGAATATTATTATGTATTTTTATAAGAATTTCACCTCAAGCAAGACGGAGGTGGCTCTAGTACGCAAGGTGTTACTGAGAGTGGGAGGAAGAAAAAAGAGACGTGATTGAGGAAAGTATTAATAGAAGGTGTTGTGGTAGGATCCACCTAATTTGCACAGTGGAGTACCGAGCATATAAATATGGTTGGTACCGGGAAGAGAAAGGAGAGGAATCAAGGGATTCAATCCAGACACTCTGCCTGACTGCGACTAAGTCAACACATTCTCCAGGAACGGTCTTCCCAGGAATATACAAAAGACTATATGTAAATATTGTGTCCACTTTCTTGTTTCAATATATTTTGTTCTAAGTACATTTTGTGTTGCATTATTATTCCATGCATTAGTCAAGTTTCAACAGAAGGATGAAGAATTAGATCAAAGTATCTGAAGATGTCGATTGACATTGCATTTGAATAATTGAAGAATATAGCTATCAGCAAGGTTATAAGCAATGGGAAAAGAGTTCCACAGACGTGAAGTGCGAGAAATGAACGTATTGGAGTAGAAGAAACGGCTACATTTCATCGTTTCGACAGTGAAACGGTGGGACTGAGATTCCAACCTAGCAACACGCTTAAATTCATGCAGTTTGGGAACCAGAGAAAATAGCTCGTCGGGGCAGTTACTGTGAAAGTATATATAGAAAAGACAGAGGGAAGCGACGACACGTCTTTTAGAAAGTGACTGTAGACGAGATGCCAGATCAGGACCAACCATATTGCATATAAGTCTCTGGATTTTATCGAGGACCTTTAGACCAACAGATCATATATGACAACAGTATTAAATGCAATGGCGAATGGTGTATATATTATTATGTAAATTCCGTTTTGCTTCATTAAGTTAAAAGTAAATAAATAGGATAGAAAAAAATATTAAATTTAATTTTAGTGAAAAACCTTTTTGTTTTCACAATTCTTCCGTCATCCAGGAAAATCCATAATCCCTTTATTCCATGTCTTTGAGTAAAAATCTGCTCCAATGCATTATGGAGTTTTCAAGAGAATTGAAAAAAATAATTATTAATGCAATGTTGTAACAAAGCTGAAGAAAAACATTATCCGTAATTTTTATATCATGTGAATACAGTAGATTATCAGAAATGGGCGAAAACTTCCAAGTAAACAAATATGTCTTAGTGTGCTACCGTAAATTAATTTCCCTAATTTTCGACTGACACCTTAGTTGAGTTTCGACTTAACGGGTCGAAAGACAGTCGTAATTGATCAAATAATTCATTTCGTTCCACAAAATTCTAAAAAGAAGAATTTATATGACCTCATAAGACAATGATGAACCTTCTCGCCGGATTCTTGAATGTTCCAAATCAAATCTGCCCACGAGTAAATTTGTAATACGGAGATTATTAAATATAAAAATAGAACACTTAAAATTCCAGCAAAACGATCTTTTATTGAATATTCTTAAAGCATTGTGAATTATTGTGTAAGTCTAGAAAAAAAACAAAAAAAAACTCATTGATTTCAAATTAGATTTCACTTCCAGTGAGATGCGCTGCGTAAGAAATCAAATGACATATCGGTAAATCAGATTCAAGGCGACAGGGAATAGACTAATAATTTATAAGACCAGCTTATTAACTTTTACACGGCAAAAAAGAGTCTGCACGCGGGAATGATCTGCCGTCAGAATATTTATGGCCTCCCTGGGTGGAGAACATACTTGACAAATATCACCAACTAGGGCGATATGGTCTAACGTGTTTGTGCCCATATAGAAATCGTCTATGGTGGAACATAGAGAAGAAGGTGTTACACAAGTTCATCTTTGTCTGTGACAGGCTATAGAAAATAAATACCTACCGACAATAGCATGGGAAATTGGTCAGGTGTTCAACTAAATTGCTGCCATAAGACCACACCTGGTGATTATGAATATATATTTTGGACTGCAATCAGTTTCTGGACAAATACAATACTTCGAGCATTATCCATCAAGAAATATCAAATTCACTTTTGAAGCAATCGATCACTCATAATAACGGTTTATTTCAGAAATCGTATAAATCACATTTGGTGATATTTTGACCTCCATATGTCGAAAATATACTTATTGTAATCGCTGAAAAACAAAAAAAATTGATGGATATATTTTTCAAAAATCTATGCAGATAATACTGCCAGTAGATTTGTTAACAGCAAATATTTTATGATTATGATTTTAGTTAAAAGTCAAATCACTGATGATATCTTCCGCAAGAAGTAGGACATTTTTGTTCATTCTTTTGTAGAAACAATAATAATAGGTTGGTGATAGCATCTGTTAGTGTGACTAATCACTCTTGCAGGCAGTTACTCAGGACAGTAATGATTCTTCCACATTGAAGCAGCAAATATGTAATTTATAAGGTTTATAAGCAGTCGATCGCTAACAATAACACTTTATTCCAGAAAACGTTAGAACGTTCGGTTCTGACCACGAGACCCAGGTTCGGATCTCACCATGGTCGATTTTCAGGAAAGTGACTTCTTGATATTATCGGTCTAGAGAAGGCAATCCCAGCATACGGCACCTTTTGGAAAGTGCTAGTAAATCATATCACCTTGACCTAAGCCTTGTGAGTGAAACCTTGAGAACCGGCGTGCTAGAACGAAGTCACAACCCTACACGCAGGCCAGCAATCGCCACAGGGTGACCTGCCACTAGTGTTTATAGCTTTTAGCCCGTTGTTAGACTGCCAGAGTGTTCATCTCGGCAATGTTACCAAAATCGTATAGCAGTCTGGGATAATTGTTCTCCCAACTACATGTTTGATATCTAAAAAAAAAAAAAATACTAAGCAAAAAAAAAAAAAATAAATAAATAAAAAATGAGCTTCTTTTTTCCAGGTTTTTCTAAGACGTTTAACAATGTGAACATTATTTGTCGTAAGACTCTCTGAAAAGCCCTTTTTGTTATTCAGCTAGAAGTAAAACAGGTTACAATCGTTTTTGTCAGCTTCACAATGTTTTCCCATCTGAGCAATGGTGAGAGGATAATGATCATTCAGTACTTCAGCAATGGTACTAATATACATAATCTCGTTTCCATCTTCAAAGTCCATTCAATGAAGATCAAGAAAACGGTGAATAAGTTTTAAAAAGAGGAAACAGTAGAGAGGACAACTGGATCAGAATGTCACAACAAGAAAAGGGATCATATCATCATCTTAACTTGAGCTAAATACATTCTTATTGTTCAAAGTAGAGTCCAATTGTGTCATAAAAACGTCAGAGAATTTTAGAAAGATATCTTTACTCATATCTAAGATAAATCGAAGCTTATTCTAACATTTCGAAAATTTTGCTGTTGCACGTTTTGTAAAATTTAACAATTTGACAAATTATCAAATGTAAGTATATAATTTTGTGATAAGAATTTATAAGCAAGAGTAAAAACTTCATTGTTTTTTTTTTCAGACTTTTTGGAATAGGAATTCCTGAGCACTCAAAACCTTGAAAAAACTAATAAAATTGTTGCTATTGCATATAAATACTTGTTACAAAGTAAAATCTTCATAATTTCCCTCAGAGGACAGAACATGTCGGCTAGGATTCCCTTTTGTCTTTATTCATATTGTCCTTTTAAAGATATAGCATGTTTACATACACACACACACACACACACGTATATATATATATGACGGTTCCGTGTAGGATACAGGTTCGATTCCTGTCGGAGGACGCATATTTCTCGGACATTCAGGCCGGTAAATGATGTTAATACTGTTTATTATAAACAGAGCATGCACTTAAATATTTGTATATATAAAAAAGAATGTATAAACATAAAAATGTCTTAATATATATATATATATATATATATGTATGTGTGTGTGTGTGTGTGTGTGTATGTGTGTGCATACATATATGAAAATCAAGATTACAAACATATATATTTTCGCATAAATACCACCTACTTGTAGTCGATATACCTCGGGTATCTGATCATTGAGAAGCACTCGTAATGTAAATGCCTTTCTTAATCACACGTACTGCGAGGGCTTCGATTCTGTGATCTAGAATAACACGTATTTCCAGGTTGAATGATTAACTATTACATTCTCACCACTGGTGAAAAGAAATAAGGGCTTCTTTTTTTCACATGCGTGTCTTTATTATCTCAGCAGGATTCTCCCTTCTGATCTGAGGTGCTGCGAGAAAATTGAATTATGTTCACGGTTTTCTGGTGTGTGCGAAAAACAATTTGTCGATCGAGGGCAGAAGATGAGACAGGCAGAATTATGAAATCGTATTTTTCCCCTGAGAATGCAAACAGGCTTACAAAGCTAGAGTACATTCTTTCTTTCTTTCCTTTTTTTCTTTCTTTCTTTCTTTCTTTCTTTCTTTCTTTCTTAGTCTATTCGTATCTATCTATCTATGGTACATTTCTTTTCCTTTCTTTCTTTCTTTATTTCTTTCTTTCTTAGTCTATTCGTATCTATCTATGATACATTTCTTTCATTCTTTCTTTCTTTCTTTCTTTCTTTCTTTCTTCGTATATGTGTGTGTGCGTCTCTCTCTCTTTCTCTCTCCGTCACTCGACGTAAGTGAAAAACAATTTGTCGATCGAGGACAGAAGATGAGACAGGCAGAATTATGAAATCGTATTTCCCCACTGAGATTGGAAACAGGCTTAGAAAACTGCAGTACCTTCTTTCTTTCTTTCTTTCTTTCTTTCTTTCTTTCTTTCTTTCTCTCTCTCTCTCTCCGTCACTCAGCGTAAGTGAACGAACACTAAGATAGATCTGATTATTGAGCGACAAAATGTATCAATCGATGATTTTTCTTCTTCTATTATTCTTTACAAAGTCGCTATCACTTCATCATTGTTTTAACTGAAAGAACCTAAAAGCCTTTTCAGTTTCGAAGCTGTACAGTGGCGTGTCTTATTAAACGAAAACTTAAGATACGAACAAACTGTAAAATCTGAAGTGAAAAGAGCAAATTAATCATGTAACTCTTAAACGACTTGCGGCAGCAAATTTCATCCAAAATTAGAAATGTATTTTATCCTTTTTAGTTTATTATTTCATTTATTCCTCAAGAGTGATCAACCGTCCTGGGTATGACGATAAACTACATCAGCGTCCAGGGTAAGTCGATAAACTACGTCCAACAGCAAGGTCTCTGATCAGGAGGTTTTGAGGATCGTGAAACCACCTCTTAATTGCTGGCGTTCCCTGGTCCACCCTGACCCGGGGTGGTAGCAACTGTTAGGGTCACAGCTATAAAGAAATAGTTGACATTCAAACTTGTGTAAAAATAGGTTTCAATATCAGAAATACTGTGTAATAAAAAAATATTACCAGCATTTCCCCTACAGCTAAGCAATGAGACTGAAGGAAAACTATGTCATTCATATGCATTATCGCTTGCCAAAGTTTTAAGCGAGCAAATATTGAATGTGACTAAAGATAAGCCAAGCATATATATATATATATATATATATATATATATATATATATATATATATATCAAGAAATAATTAACAAATCACGAAAATACGTTTATAAACCCTGATTCATTTCGACAAGTAAGTCTCATCAGACCAAAAATATAGATATTTATATATTCGGTCTGATGAAACATTCTTGTCAAAATAATTCATGATGTATAACCGTATATTCGAGATGTGTTAAATTTTCCTTAATGTATATCATATTGCTCTATATTCTATACATTGAGCTCACTATGGATCTATCTTTTTAATAGTTTATATTAAAAAGAACCACTTTGATCATCCTAACCATTTTCATATATATATATATATATATATATATATATATATATATATATATATATATATGTATGTATGTATATGAATATATTTGAATGAAAACATTTTAGGCATTTAAAACAACATGCCTGTCCGCACTCACAATTCCGTAAAATACTTGTCGAAAACACAACTATACTTCGACATGAAAACAATAGACAAAAACTAAAAATACTTGAAGCATTACACATCAAACAGTTGAAACGCAACCTAAATAAAATCAATTATGGCATCTCTACAAATATTCTTAAATGTCTATAATTGGTAACAGAAGCCATTGGTTTATACCAACGGCTTTCCATACTTCATACTTCTCCAATTCGCTCTCGTGTGGTCATGTGTGACGTCATGAGATGTGGTGCGATTTTCGCTTCTAACGTCTTATATGCGCGTGTTTATCGTTGCTTAGAAATCATCCATGTAAACAATGACAGACTATCATCACTGTCGTGTCCGTATATTCTTTAATATGTTGTAATTGACATCTTTGATAATGGCTTAAGTAAGCCGAAAGCTTAGATTGTATTAAAAAAAATATGGATCAATATTTCTTTCTTCGTTCAACGATAATGTTATTAAACTTTGCAGAGGTTACGAAAAAAACAATTACATAAAATAAATAGACAACACTTGTCTATAATATTTAATGAAACGTGCATTAATATATATATATATATATATATATATATATATATATAGATAGATAGATAGATAGATAGATATAAACAAAGATTTTACATCACCGAATTTATACATTGTTTTAAAAATGACGGGGCGCATTCTTTTACTTTAAAAGGAATCTTTTTCATCCAATTATTCTTCAGAAATATTTGTTAACCCCTCAAATAAACAAAGAACAAAAAAAAATCATCAACGGTGATTGTGAAAAGGTGTAAATAAGGAGACATGTTTAACATAATTTATTAAAAAAACAAAGAATCCCTGTGAATAAACTCGCAGTAGGTATAAAAAGGGGAAAAATGATATTTTTGTTAATTATTTTCATGGTTATTGGCCAGGAATATGTTGTGCGTACAATTTTTATCCGATCAGTGAAGTGTAAGACGTCATGATAATGTTGTGGTTGTCAAGCCAACATATGTATTTACTTTTCTCTCAAAGATATGATCTCTCAAAGGAATTTAATCTGATCTACAATGTTGGTCTTTTCCAAATCACCAGTTGACGGTGAAGAGTTATTGCGTAGGTTTAATTCTCAGGGGCCCTCTATATCGAAAGCAACCAAGCACCACTGAACAAAATTGATTATGAGTAGAATAGCAATGTTTTAAAATGCGTTAACAGAAATGTAACGCCATTTTGCAGTTTACCATCTCTATTTATCTCCCTTACACTAGGAATGCTTGTATCCACAACGGTTAATTTTAAAATAACCAAAGCGTGTTTTCAAAATCGCTATCAAAAGGATTAGTTACATAATGTTTCTTTTCGCGATTCACTTCTGATGATGATCTCAGAGGAGATCGAATGTACTTGGGTAGAAAGAAACTACGGTGTCTTCCTTGATGACTTGTATGTGTGTGTTTGCCTATACATATATGTATAGACAAACACACACGCATATAGGCAAACGCACACATACACACACACATATATATGTATAGACAAACACACACACATATAGTCAAACACACACACACAGACACACACACACACACACACACACACATATATATATATATATATATGGGTGTGAGTGTGTTAATAGACAATATGGACGTATTAAATCTAGCACAACGATTAAATACATATATGACCCAAAAGAGAAACCTTGACGTCTTGCTCACCAAATTAGGACGATTTAGTGAGTTCGATCCTCCCTGAGTGCTCTACAATGTATGCTTGTGCCCATCTAAGCAACGCTTAAAAAATAATAATAGTGTGTTCAGGTCTTATTGTGTGCCCGTATGAAATCGCCAAATAGGACTGAAAATAGCCACATATGACAGAAAATAGCCCCATGTGACTTGTAAACGACGTGCTAAAACTGATTTCATGAACATTAATTCGCTTCACAAACATTTTGTGATTTTTTTAATATTACGTACAGCATAAAGAAACGATTTTGTAATCAAGCTAGAGGTTTAATGTGAAAATGTTTGAGAAATTGGTGATGTGTGATATACATGAAGGATGAAGAGGAAGGAAATGCATATTATGAGAATAAGGAATATATATAACGGTTCAGTTTTGACTTGAATAGATTCCGATTGAATTTGTGAAGTGAGCAACCGCGCGTTTGTTTATTCCATGAAGCAGCTGAGTGAACGTTGTCTGAGAGGAAATGTCTTCATATATGTTGAATGAGAGGAGATACGTCAACCTTGTTGCGCGTCTTTGTCCATTTATAGAATTCTAGTTCAGGGTATTTTACAAACAACTCTAAGCAATTTTAGTGCTTTTTCTGTAGCTTGAATCCATGATGGAACGGATAAAAAAAAAACAAAGGTCTTTTTTTTATAACTTATTGATATGTAGAAATTCTGCCCACGCGTATGAGCATTATTCAGTAAAGCCATTATCAGAGAGTTGACAATTTTTCCATCATGGCAGAAAATGCGGGAAAGAAATATACAGATGAATGAGTTTTTTGGTGGCTCGAGGATGAATAACATTCTTCGGGGCCATAGCTTTATACGAGATTCAGGAAATAATTAACAGAAAAGATGTTCACTTGCTCGAAGCCAATTACCTGCAGGACAACATCATGAGAATATAAGCAAGAAACGCTACCTAGTTAATCAAGGACACACACAAAAATATATATATATATATATATGTGTGTGTGTGTGTGTGTGTGTGTGTGTGTGTGTGTTTGTGTGAAAAGTGTGTGTATATAAATATAAATATAAATATATATATATATATATATATATATATATATATATATATATAATTATATATATTATATGCAAGGTACTTATTAGAAAGCACTCAATATCAGAGATAGGGCTAATATATTTGGTTGGATTGATGTGAGTTTGTGACCTTGGGTTTCACGCTTTTGTGATCGTCAGACAAACTGATTAATCTTTTAAAAATTTTGGGTTTATGTAGATTGCGTGTATTGGTGTTATTATGGGAGTGGGGGGAATCGTCGTCGTGATGTTATCGTGCTAACGCAAACATAGATGCATGTCCGTACACCCGATGAGGTACGCAGACACACATACACACTTGGTCGTCCGCCGGGGCTCATACAGATCTAAACATATGTGAACAGTATGAGATTTGACTTATGTATGTATATGGGTAGTGTTGTGTCTATACATACGCATGTGTATGTTGAAATTCAAAGATCGGAAGTGTAGCGAAAATTCCTCGTGAATGTCCCGTGAATGTATACATGTCAGCAATCAGAGCACTTTTCTATTTTTTCGCTGAATAATATTTCGTCGCATGCACGTATATACGTGGGGTGGGGTCTGTGTAAAATTATGATAGGTAAAAACAGCTATTATTTTTATTGTTAATTTTTTTTAAAGTTTATTTGTTATTATTTTAAAGCTCGTTATTTGCTTGCTTTTGATGACTGTGTATATGTAACTGGTAGAGATTTCAGTTTGTAATCCTTATTGGTTATTTTTATGGTGGTATTAAATATGCTGGGGGAGGGAGTATTTTACGTTAATAATTATGACGGGTTTATATGATAATAGTAGATGTGATGTGATAGTATTGTTGGAAGGGGGATTGGAGACAATGATAATATAAGTGGCGTTGATAGCACGTGGAAACCCTGTTGTGTTGTAATCGTCGATGTATAAGGATTACGGTTGTCAATTGTAAATCGGACAGGAGGTTTCAATTTCAGTCGGATTATGATTTACTTCCCCACAAACAGTTCTGTGAGAGGTTTCAATTCACATTTATTATTGCTCCAAAATGCTTATACTATATATATATGCTGGGGATGTATTTTACGTTAATAATTATGACGGGTTTATATGATAATAGTAGATGTGATGTGATAGTATTGTTGGAAGGGGGATTACAATGATAATATAAGTGGCGTTGATAGCACGTGGAAACCCTGTTGTGTTGTAATCGTCGATGTATAAGGATTACGGTTGTCAATTGTAAATCGGACAGGAGAGTTTCAATTTCAGTCGGATTCATTAGATTTACTTCCCCACAAACAGTTCTGTGAGAGGTTTCAATTCACATTTATTATTGCTCCAAAATGCTTATATTATATATATATATATATATATATATATATATATATATATATATATATATATATATATAATCTGGCTTTAAATAACATAAAAATAGCCATAAAAAGATTACTCAGTCATCCACACAAAGACTGGCTGTATCACAGTTCTTCACTGTGGCTAGAAGAGCGATTGTTTTAAGCTGGGATTGAAATTCGACCAATTTGGTATCAGTTAGAGATCCTACCCCCAAAACCGTCGGCGCACGTCAGAGATAAAATGAAATTTTAACATTTTTCTATACGAAATACGCTAGTGGGTACTTGAAGATTAATGCATTCATAACATCAATAGTCACTTTTTTTATTAAATTTACCCTATTTCTCAAGAGAACTCTATCGAAGGGCCTCCGAAAGCATATATATATATATATATATATATATATATATATATATATATATATATAGTTGTATATTTAGGCAGCAATCCTTCCTTTATACATGTTTCATTAAAAACGACAGACAAGGTGCTACGGTTAAGCTTTTTATTTATTTTTTCTTGTGTTCTAACAAGAGCTTTCTTTTCTGGGCAAAGGGTCTGTAAGAACTGTCCAAATATTTAGCCATTATCAAGGATGATTCGATTTTCAGCTTAATTGAGTGTGTGCGTTCTGTGTATGTCATAATGTGTAGTAGGAATGTTTTTAATTTCCGAATACGGTTAGCACATTGTGGCTTTGTTCGTGGTTAATATTGTTAAGAGTTACCTTTTTCTTTTTTATTATTAAAGCTTACATTATTTTTAGCCTTTTTTTGCAGATGGGTGCAGTTAATATATTTGTGTTTTCTACTAGTATGTTCCTAATGGAGTCTGATGAATTTGAATGTGTGTTTAAATGGATTCTAATGGAGCTGTGATCAGATAGGTGTAACGTAAGACAGCCAACCTTATCCCCAAAAGTAACAACACACCAACTAAGTCAAAATTACAAAGAACGAACATTATCTATGAGTTCAAATGCCCCTCAAGGAACTGTGTTCCTGATCTAACCGGACTTATAAATAATTACATCAGTTAAACAACCACATGCTTATCCAGACGTCTTTGGACTGTTTTTACACACCCTTTGTCCAGAAAAGAAAACTCTTGTTAGAACACAAGAAAAATTAAATGAAAAACTTAACCGTAGTACCTTGTCTGTCGTTTTAATGAAACATTAATATATATATATATATATATATATATATATATATATATATATATATATATATATATAGAGAGAGAGAGAGAGAGAGAGAGTGAGGGGAGGAGAGATGTTCATTTTAATGGATACACATTTTGAGTAGGCGATCCGTTTATTTATCTAACAATACATTTGCTCATTTTACAATCTTGAATATTATATATTATATTGTTTATTTTGCAGTCTTGAATATTCGAGAAATATTAAAGAAATAATCATTGCAGGTCAGTATACACTAATTGAAACAATTCAGTTACGTTAATAAAGTAATCATCGCAGTGATCAGATTACTGGAAATCCAGTTCGCATTTCTTATGAATATTTGACAATGTTCCATTTACAAAAAATATGCATTTTTAACACATGGACAAATATACAGGTTGCTTAGGATAAAGGCATATCTACACAATTATCTATGGGCGTATATCGGCGTGTTTTTTATAAAATCATTCAAGTACATTGGTGTTCGAGAAAGCAGACAGCAGCCCAAATCCTTTTGCCCATTTATATTTCAAAAACAGGAAATTAAAACTCGTATGGTGATGGCCAAGTAATATGGCTGAGGATATTTTTCAGTGATTAAAAATCGCAGTAGACTCAAGCAGACTTATACACGTGACGACCTATGTATGATACCAAATGAATATATATATATATATATATATATATATATATATATATATATATATATATATATATATATATATGTCATTTGTAGACAGTACTGTTACGCTGTATCACAGCTCCTCAGCGCGACTAGACATCCGAATGCCTCGAGCCGGGATGGAAAACCAATCAATTTGCTGTCAGTCAATTTTTCTACGGCTTAGCTATCTTCATTCGACAGAGATTTTTTTACGAATGTAAACACGCCAATCATCCGAATGTAAATAAACACCAATTCAGTTTACTGAAGAGCTCTTCCTCTGATGGACTTCATCAGTACAAATATAAAGATGGTACTTTACAATCACGTATTTATAAGCAGAATTAAAAGTGTCTTTTATTTTGGAGCAATTTTAAATTAAAAAAAAACACTCGCAAATATTCGTTAGGCTAACTGAAAGTCCTGGTAAATTATAAAGGATGCTTAGTGAGAAAATGTTTTTTGTTCATTTATTTTAATAAGTTAATTGTTATTTGCATTTACCAATCAATTATAAGTTATCAATTTTAACCTACATGAGGGCAATCAGCAAGGTTCGTAGAGTACTCATCAAAGTAATGCTTTTTGCTGATGATGCAGCTTTGACTACCAAACTAGACCTCCAAAACCATTTTGGTCAGTTCAACAATCCATATAAACATAGAAACATAACAATCCCGTAGTATCCTGATTCACGAAAGCGAAAACTGGACAACATACGTCTTGTAGGAAAACTAAGTTTTTAGAAAGTCTACTTTATCTATGTGGATTCAGATGATATTATATATACGTGGGATTGAGACGTTAATATATATATGGAATTCAAATGATAATACATATATGAGATTCAGATGATAATGTATATGTGTGATTCAGATATTATATATCATATTAGTAAAACATGTGCGTGTCTTCATGTATAGTAGATATCATTTTGGGTGATTTCTCGCATGTTGTTTTTGTGAACATTTCATAAACTCACATGCATAAAGCATTATTTACGGTTTTTCAAATTAGGCTTGGAATCCGTTAATAACTTGGAAACACGAAAAGACACACCATCTCTCCTTGAATAGCATAAGTTGCATAAACGTTTCTGTAACATGAAGAATGCACGTAAAACCAGCAATTAATGAACATCGCACAACACAATAAAAATACAAGAATTTCTTTCTTCTTTTTCTCCATATCTCTGATGAAGCTTTAATAAAATTGAAACACGTTAGATTGATAAACGTTTCTTATTTATTGTTTATCCTATCATTTTGTCTGATTCTGATCAAAATCCGCTCAGTATTTGATCCGAGTATATATATATATATATATATATATATATATATATATATATATATATATATACACACACGCATATATATATATATATATATATATATGTATGTGTGTGTGTCTGTGTGTGTGTGTCATGGGGATGAAGAGACATAATATTAATAAAGACTTTCAGATTTATTTCTTGATAAGAAATAACAAAATAGATATGAATTTTATTGCATTTGGCTTCCATCCAGCTGGAGGCTATGGAATGTACACTCACAATAGAAAAATGGTAATAGTCAAAGAATATATCCCATGAGTTGCGGTGACTGTGATGGCAGGGGATTTTCGGAGCTTTTCGAAAAGGCCTGACGTGAATATGAACGAGAATGAATAAAACTCTATTTTAGATCAATTTCAGCAAGTTTTTTCAACCATCACTGAGAATCATACACAAATAGGTACCACTTCTAGAATCATACCTTCCATGCCCATACATCCATTCTTGGAGATATGCCTTCGCATAAGTTAGGTTAAAAGACAGGTTAAAACCGGTTATATACGAGGTCCTATCAAAAAGTATCGGGATCAATGCTTCGGTAATGGAGCTTAGTAGGTAGAGTGAAACAACTTGGAGCAGATTGAGCTTGAACCCTGTTGATCAGACACACACAGATATAGCGCTCTCTCTTACATCCATTGTTTATGGCAATGCTTGGAAAGAAAGTGCGTAAAGTTTAGGCTTTCCACCACCCCACAGAGGTTCCATCAGTGATCATATATTATTCCGCATTTTTCGGTGGTGGACAACATTCCCTGCATCCGACACCCACCGTATTTCACAAACCTCGCTCCTTGCGACATTTTTCTCTTCAAAAATCAAGCCCCACAGTCATGCAACAGAGATTCTCTGGTCGGAAGGTGTGTTGTCAGCGGCTGGAATTCATCGGAGGCTTTTAGCACTATACAGCAGCGGTACACTACCGCTTAGTAGTCTGTGTAAGTGGATCGAACGCACGAACAAGGAAGAGGACGCCCGACAACCACCGCCTCTGACGAGAAGATTCATCAAGAACGGAGATAGTAATGGCGAACCGGCGAGTTATCATCGATGCGGATGCATGTTCTCTACAGATTTACTGCTCTTTGCTTCCCTTGGTGAACACTGTTAGTGAGGCGACCATGTTAGTGAAGCTCAAACTTTGATCATGTGACGACAATAGTACCAAAAATTTGAACGCGTGAGTAGAAGGCAGTGTGACCAACCTAAAGATATGTTATGGTGGAAATACAAGTATTCTAGTTACCATCGTAATTTTTCTACCTACATTAAATTGTAAATAATCGATTGTAATAATCAACAGGGGATATCTGTTGGTAATACATTGAATGCATGCAATATTTTCATTTATTTCCTTAAAAGGAAAAGGAAAGAATGTGATTCTTGATAAACCCCTAAGAAGATTGTGTAACATTATCGGTTCTGACTTACCCATTAACGTGGCTCATCTCTGTCTTTTCAATGACAATTTTAATCGCAACTGGTCTAAAGAGCTCCCACCTTGATACATCGACCGCATGGATTATAGCGTCTAACTAGATTGGCTATTAGGTCTCACAGTTTTATTCTTGAGATAGTTAGAATATAACTGCAAGTTTTCTCCTAATAGTTTCTTTTCTCGCACTTCTTGTCTGTGTAACTCTCTTTCGGTTTATTTCGTCCCTGACACCTACGATCTTAAAAAAATAAATAAATGCAAAGTCAGTCGCCATCTTCCATCATCCTGAAGACTGTTCTTTTATTGTTCATTCTCCTCACTAATATCTTTTCATTTTCTTTCATTCTCACCAAACCTTGCAATGTTAGTGGCATTATTGCCTTGATTGGAGTGAGGTGATTAAAACAAATACTTTATATTCTTATTTCTAATTTCAACCCCCACAAAAAATATTTTTTCATCAACGCCAAAAATATTATCAGCGTAATGTACAAAGGCAAAACCACGCTTCAAGACTCATAGCTTTCTCACAGGAAATTACTTCGTGCGGCAAGCCATTCCAAATAATTATTCATTAAAGAACTTAATTGTAAGAATTAGTTTTATCACGTGGTATGTAAAAAAACAAGTAAGTATTTTGTATACTTAGGAAACAAAAATCGTTCTTTGCCAGAATAGCAGCCCTAGGTAGTTTGACATATATTGGTCACTAATATAACTTGGGGTTGTTATGGAAGAATTATTTATTCTCCTATTTGAAATTCCTCATTTATGGGTATTATTATATCCGTGATACAATGACACCGTAGTTCACGGACGGAATGGCTAAAAGTAAAATGAATGACAAACATGCTTTATTCTGACAGAGAACTTTATAAGTCGTACACAGTTATATATATATATATATATATATATATATATATATATATATATATATATATATATATATATCGTACTGAAGAGCTGTGATACAGCGAAACAGTACACACACACACACGCTCTGTAAAAAAGGCGAACCTAATATTTACCGAAGTGAAAAGCTGTAGTCACGGCGGTTTCCCTGGGAACATTTTTAAGCCATTTGTTTTTATTCTGTAAGACCTACCGCTGGATGTCCTTCTTCTCAGGACTCTACATCACAGCTGACCTTCGTTACTCTATCTCCTGACGTCACCGACTGTCACTTGACCCATGTGCCTATCTTAACAGAACAGATACAATTGCCGTTTGTATACTTGCACGTGTAAGGTGACATTTTCTATATGAATTTTTCTGTTCTACGCTTAACACATTTTCATTAGATATCAATTGATTTATTCTTATATGAACCTATTTTATTTTACGAAAATATCTATTGTTTTTGAAGTTGTATCTTTTTCTTTTAAATCTGATGTTTGACTTTTGTTTTCAGTTTTTGGCTGTACGACCAACAACCACACCGATTCTAATAATTTCTTTATAGAAAATGAAAGTAAAACGGAGAGCATAAATATTACTTTCTTCAATCAATGCAAAAGAGTTTGACATCCGTAAGAAACAACTTATTTTTTGTCGTAAAATTTTATATAATGGTCAATTAATAAACGTTTTCTAACGTTTCCATATACGGAATATTATGGGGAAGCACAGAGCACTTTATAAGGACGCTTCATGTTTCAACAAACATTAAATGAAACCTTTCACAAAATTAAAAACCTCTTCAAAACATTCAGTCTTTGTTTCACATCGTTATACTGGGTGCAATGGATAAATTGTTGCTTAAATTACACCACAATGAACGTAACACTGATACCTCATTTTAACAGATATATTTTCTAAAATTACACAAAAATCTCTTGAAATACTAAAGAGTAAATTTATTCAATAAAATCGCCATTGCCTTAAGCCGCGCCCCCAGACGACTACGGAATCTCCTGAAATTCTTCTGGATGGTCTCCTTGTTTAAGTTGGTGAATGCTACCATAATTCCTGCATTCAGTTCATCTTTGATGTTACAAGGAGCTTTTTTGGGTTCTACGTTCAACTGCGCTCCAGACATAATAATCAAGGGGGGTTGCAGTATGGGAAGTTAGGTGGCCAGATATAAGGGTTGCGGTGATGTGACAACCATGAAAAGGTACTCTTGCTTATGTGACATATTGAAGAGTACTGTTGTCAGACATAGGGTTTATCCAGCAGTCAAACTCTTCACCCAGAGTAACACTACCTCTATGAAACCTTATGAGAAGATGAATAGAGGCATAACGTCGCCATCATTATTGATCACTCTAAACTTTTTCGTATTCACCATTAGGCTAATCCAACTCTTTCCGAATCCTCTGCACTGCCCTCAGATTGACACGCCATCACTCTAAAATGTTTGTATTGGATCTTCCGGCGCGAAGCAGTACATCAAGCGTTTTCCAAGTTTCTGGTGGAGTGAATTGCGTCACGTTACTCTTCTTCTTACAGACGATGCCCAACTGACCCTATTATACTGTGAAGCCAACAGATTCAAAAACAAACAACGCGCATGCGCTAAATTAAAAATATAAAATAGCGACAATTTATCCATCTAACGTGTATAAAATTTGCGATTTGCTATACTTCATTTGTTTTTATTTTTAATTCTGTAATGTCGACAGACAATGTTTTCATTGAAAGCGCAAAATTTGATAAAACCCATTCTTTATGCTGCTTTGTTTTAATCAATTTATGTTAATAAGCTAAAAGAATGCTCATAATTTTCATCTTATTTTGTAGATTAGTGTATAGCGACCTGTTATATTCTTTGGGGTAATGAAATATTTATATACATTATTTTCGGCCTCGACATTTTGGAAGATATTAATCGAGAATGTGCCTACTACCTCAAAAAGACAGCGAGATAAAAGTTGAGAATCACGAATCATTAGTCCTAAACCGCTGAACTATCACTTTAAAGTAGAAGAAATTCTCTTATGAAAAAGGAAGATGGCGAGTCCGCGACTGAAACAACATCACTCATGAATTGGATTTCTGCGTGGCTGTTTTGCTTAGCATCATCATTTGCTACACTAAATCTATTTCAGTTTAGGAAATTGAGTCAATTCTTGCTACCGCCTGACGCTGTATCGCCATTATGATTCAAGAGATTTATTTAACTTAGAGTTTACTTCAAGACTATCTCAAAAGTGGTTAGGCTTTAGCAATGTTGAAAGCGTGTGAAATGATAAAAGAAAATGGCATTGAATTTTGTACTTAAAGAATATCGGAAAAAAAAAACAAGTAACAATTCCGAGTATCCTGATGAATTTGAAACACATCAAGAATGGTTTTGTTTCGGATGAGGCAGATGAAATTTATGTGGCTAAATAATTGGCATTTCATAAAGAAATTGAAAGGCGTGTATATATTTGTAACCTGAAGTATAGAATTTAGATATCTAAAAGTTGATAACCTTTATTTAAAAAAAAAAAAACCTTCAATATTACTATCCTTTGAGAAGTGTGAAATTTATAGGTGACATAATTCAGTTTTTATTAAATTTGTTAAGATTTGAAAAGTGAAAATGGTCGAAGATTTATTATGGGAGATGAAGAAGAAAAGAATATGTAGCAAAGACTTCCTTTTCATTTTGCCCCATCGTTAATATTGTTTTTTCTTTTAAACATGTGACATATGATTTACGATATTATTACTGATATAATATTATATTGATTGCTATTGGTCATAATGAAACTTAATGTATCTTATATGAATTCTATTTCACGAAAATTGACATGAAATTGAGTGAAGGAAACATATGATAGATTATATGAAAATATTGCTATATATATATATATATATATATATATACAAATATAAATTTTAATGGTCAGTGTTAAATCAAACCAGGGAAAAGTAGTATTAAAAAGTGCTCAATACGCATGGGAAAAGCATAAGTAAAAATTAAAATAATATGTAGATATTTTAAGCTTAAAAATAAGGAGGCAAAATAAAACACGCGACCAAGTTTTCGACCTGGCGGTCTCATTGGACGTTAATTTGAAAATGACCACTTTAACGCTTTATTTAAACAAAAACACAAAGAAGGCCACATAATTATCTTTCAAAATGATAGCAAGCATATGATGATTGCAAGACAGGACATTGGGTGTAATAATTTTCATTATTATAATATATATATATATATATATATATATATATATATATATATATATATATATGTGTGTGTGTGTGTGTGTGTGTAAAGATAAAAGACAAAAGAAAAACTGTATTCTTAACCGACGCATTTCGTCCAATTTGGACGTTTCTAGGTAAAAAAAGAAATGAATTTATTGAAAGCAAAACAACTATTAAGAACAAAGAAACTGTCCTTAGCAACTAAAAGAATTTAGAAAACTCTATTGTATTCATATTGTCAACTGAAAATTACGTCAAGTATTTTCACGTGTAGAAATAGTGTTTCTATTGTTGAGTTGACGGATTCAACAATTTTCTTTTGATTTCTTAATTTAGTTGTGTACGTTGGCTTGAAAGAGTATTAATTCTGTTATGCGTAGATTAATATTTGGATAATATTCAAGGGCAGCACTCCCGAGGATTTTATTTCTGAGTGAATTATTTTCCTTTTTTATGACATTTTGCTTTTTGTTAATAGTTACTTTGTTTTCAAAAGATTCATTTTGTTTATTCCTTGCTTATTCATTGGATGAAACGTCGGATAATAATACAGTTTTCCTATTGTCTTTTACCTTTATACACATTGTCTTTTTCTACAGGTGAACTCTGAGAAATTATTGATATATATATATATATATATATATATATATATATAAAGAAATTCACCACAAGCAAAAGGTTACAGAGGACTGAGAACAAGAGTAAAGAGTAAAAGTTTGAAGAAGGGATAAAGATAATGACGGGTAATAAGATCAATTTAAGATGTCGATAAACATGTTTCTCTATAGGGAATTTTTATTTAACTAGGTGGATTAGATCTACAGACCTATATATTTAAGATAATTAATGAAGTCAATTTGCTTTACGCCAGGATTCGAAACCGCATCCTCCTTCAGTGGTCCGGTTTGCTATTACAGTTAGGAATAAGATATACAGAACATAACATCTGGAGAAGTAGGAAACACTTTAGCGGATAAAAGTTTATTGAGATAGATAGATAGATAGATAGATAGATAGATAACTCTTGTCTAAAATGTTTCGAAAGTATACTACTTCAGAAATGAAATATACCAATTCTTATCTATTTTGGCATGATGAGCTCCAAAATCACTTTCGAAATAGCTGATTGGCTCGGGATTTGGAGATATTTAGTAAGTTATGCCATATACATGAGTAGAACGGATGTCTCCAAGACAAACAATATTACCTTGCAAAATCTGCTTTGATGATCTGTTCTATGTAGACTACCAGAGCAATACACACACAACGCTTTCTTTTTCTGCAGGACGCTCGTCTCTCGTCGCTCTCAGCTAACATTGATAGAATCCACCTGTTCTGATACCGTTACTCCATTGCTGCAGTATTTTGATGAGATCATTCACCGTGCTCTTCTATCTAGGCCCCAGAGTCTTGGGGAAAAATCAAAATGCGAGTCTAAGATATTGATCTTCAACGTCATGCTACCCACAAGAATTTTGTATGACATCAGGATGTCTGCCATCTGTTGACTTTAATTTTCTGCTCTCTCATTTCCCAGAAGGTTGGTCGTTATAGACTTGAAAGCATTCACTTCAGTTTTCTTTTTCTTTCCCCTGTAGTAACGTGTCGATTTTTTCACCCAAAAGAATTTTTCAAATCTGGGGACCTAGAAAGATGTATTTTTTATTTTTATCTTTGCTTCAAATATGCTGGGAAATTTATTCGGCACATAATTGAATGCTGCATGTTTTGTTCATAGCATTCAAGAAATGTTCCTGCGGCCAAGCTTCATGTAAGTAGGTGGCAACAAAATTTTCTTTGGTACAAAATTGATTGATGCTGAACATTCTTTCTTCCAGGTTACAAAGATTGTCATTGTATCCGTTTTTTCTTGATGCAACAACGTCTGTTTCGGCTGTCCCATTTACAAAGAAAACAACAGTACTTGGTATATCCACCTTGCCGTCCTAGAAAGGGACAGAAAGAATCCAAATCTCTGCAAAGGTGGCAGTTATGTTGGTCCTGCTTTGTAGATCTCAGTTGTTTCAAATTCTCAAAACGTTTATTTCATGTGGCTGGTATTGAAGTTAAAACATTATCATTGACAACTTGAAAGAATCGATGGACAGCTTCCATTCCTCTGGATTGTAACTGATGTGAAGTGATTTTATAAGAACAATAATATCATTGCAATACACCAAATCACCTCCTATAAGGAAGAACGGGATTAGATCCCTGTGACGATCAGGGATATGGGAAATCCGTAATTCCCTAGCTAATAGATTCTGCTGTTGTAACCTGTAACCTAATAGCATTGATTTACTCTTAGTAAGTTCCAGATATCTGACTAAATCCTTTAAGTTCCTTTGAGTTATGATGTGTGGTTCAGAGATGTGGGATAGTAACCTTGGTCATATAATGCTAATTATTCATTCTCTGTGTTTTCATTGTCTTTCCCATCATCTTACTCAATTGCATTCGGTTCGCTGATTCTGGGACTGGTATATCTTTTTTAGGGAATAAAGGGCGCAAAGCTGATGGAAATATTTGATGTTGCACTATTTCCTTTTTCTTTGACAATCTTTTAGCTCTTTTCAGTCTCTTTTCTGACAGCCGTGTACAGAGGTAGCAACTTAAGGAAACAGAGACAGAGGAAACAACGCATAAGCTACCTACCTAGCTTGAGTAAATGACTGGCGGGACACGGTTGACGAGAGGTCACTAAAAGACAAAAGATATTAAGAGTCAAAGATGTTCAGGAAATTGTGGAGAGCCATGATAGCCAATGTCCTGAAGGGACATTGTGCACAGTAGAAGATATTGTAAATGGCAGTCACTTTCAAATACAACAGTGTCATATTTAATATTTATTCCACACTTCGAACTATTTTATTGCCATGTTTTCGCAGAGAAAAAAAAACCAACATATTTTAATTATAAAGTCAGTATGGCTTCATTGACAGTAAATAAGTCTTTCTCACTATTAAGGATGGTTTGAACGGAAACCTTATAGAAAATTAATCAGGACTTTTGATAATATCACCACTTTTGCAGGAAATAAAATATATTGTGATCCCTAGAGCGGTAACAGTTTAATTGCTAATTTCTGTTTTTATTTCAGATTGACAAGCTTTGCTCAGAATGGTACAGCATCTGACGTTGAATGAGCTAGATCAGCTAACATCCCGTTACGAAGCGTGGCAGTCCGTGTTACACGTTCAGAGATAATGACACAGTTTTCATGAAGCTAGCACTTCAGGAGATGCCAAAACAATGAGAAGGTGTCATTCCGAGCTGATGAGTACAGGATCAGTAGAAGGTACTCACATATTAGGACGCCCATCAACATGCAGATTGGAATAGAAATGTACAAAAGGTACTGATGATGTCCGTCGAGGTTATGCCCAGATGATTACAAACCCTGGTGAACAACGCTGGTACTTATAAAGAATTTCAATTGTACTCTAGTTCTAACATTATAGTGATTAAAATAAAATCTAAATAAATAGCAAATTCTGTCTCGCAGTCCGTGTGTTTTAAAGCCCACCATCTCGGGACAAACCTGCCCGACATAGACATATATCTTTTTGGAAACAGGATTGAATATTTGCTCTTTATCTGGTACTTGAAAATCCAGCATTGGCATTTATGTCCGCACGGGGCGCGTATAGATAGGATGTGTGAAAAGAACTCCTTATTGGAACTTACTTATAACTTTTGATAATATAACCACATTTGTATGAAATAAAATATATTTTTGATCTCTAAAGTTGTAGAAGTTTAATTGTTAATTTCCTGTTTTTCTTTCAGATTGATGAGTGTTACTCACAATAGTTACACCATCAGGCGTCGAAGGAGCTTGATCAGCTAGCATCATGGCGTGTCAGTCCGTGGTACGGGTTTAGAGATGGTGGCACAGGTTTTATGGGGATCATACTACAGAAGATTCCAAAACCATCGGAAACTGTCTTTACAAGGTGATGGGTACGGGATCTCTGATAGATCCAGAGTGGAAGAATATTGTGCAGAAGTTTGTATTTTAACACTGTTCGGGTCTTTATGCTGACCATGTTTTATTAAAATTGACCAAAAATTGATAGAGTTATTAACAATTTTAAATTGGGAATTTCTTTCCATGCACGCAGAATAAAGTATATCAAAATAACCTTTGTTTATACATCAACAATTGCATTTCTATTTGAAATAAATTCAGGATGGTGTACTTTAGATGAGACGTAAAATTCGCAAATAAAGATAGAAAGTTTAACTTTACATTTCTACCCATTCCATATACTTCTATCATATCATACACGAGGGCATCTCTATCCTCTTATATAGAAATGAATGACTCAACATTTCTTCAGAGTTAAAGTGACTCGAAACGACATTGATGTGTATTTACCGACAAATTCTGAGAATAAATGTATATGACATGTGAGTAATGTCGAAGTATGAAGAGAAAGAGTAACAGCAAGGAAACAGATATGAACAATTAGAAAAAAAAGCAGCTATTTCTGAACCATTTCCGGGAGAAAATGATGAAGTTCCGGGTATTTTTATAATCACATATCAGGTGTAACAACAAAATTGCCCAATTCGTGTAAAAGCAAGATTGCCAATTTGTTAGATTAAAATCTGAACCTTTGTATCTTAGCTATGATTAAAGATATACTGAAATTCTCTGAGGTAATTATAAAGATATTGACCTATACTTTGAGCAATAACAATATAAAATTACTCTCAAAGCTTAACAAAAATATCGTGATGCAATCGATCATAAACGACAAAGACATATTCACTATTAATGAATCATAGCTAAGGATTGGAAGCTCATGAAGGTTTGATTAAAGTTCATATACATATATATATATCCAAAACATCATCACTTGATAAGACACCAGAGGTGTTGAAACAAAATGGCTATTCTTGTAGTGATTTCATAGCGTATTTATGCTATAATTTTCAAATATATTTATATATATATATATATATATATATATATATATATATATATATATTATTCCAGGATCATTTTCCATCTTATTCACGATGACCTTCGCCTTCTCAAACTCTCTAACTTTCTGTCTTGTAATAACAGGGTGCCTCACACGTTTCCCGAACGATTTCATATTCAATTCTTTTTTCACGGCTCTTTGGCCTGTCATAGGGAAGCTCCTCTCTATGTTCAAACATTTTACGAATTGAGTTGGCTCTTTTCTAATTGGTCTCTTTAGCACTAAATTGTAATGTTGATCCCTCTTCCCGTTGTGACCTCCTGGTCCAGTTTTCCTCTCTACTGTTCTCTCTTTTTTAAAGCTTGATCACTGTTCTCTTGATATTTCTTGAATGGAAGCAATAGTTTGAATGTTGACACTATTGCTGAAGGATTTCATCATCTTCTCCCTGTCACCTTGCCCATTTGGTAAGACATAGTGGGGCTGGCAAAAAAAGATTTTAACCTGTTCTCTTTCTAGTTCAATAGCTAAAAGGGATTTTCAGTATTTCTTACGACAAATGGCTAAACATCTTATCTGAAAACCTGGAAAAGAGAAACTCAATTTAATGCTTTTTTTTTCGATATTAAACATTTTGTGGGATGGACAGTTATGCTGTTACATGATTTGAACAATTCTGCTCTTACACCCGGTGTATAGTGATTGAAAGAGAGGCAGAACGAAGCAACGTGTAACATACCCAACAATTTTTTTTATAAATGGATCACGGAACAGAGTTAGAAAAGGTTTGGTTATTGGTTTCGTTTATTACAGCTTGTCAACCATTTGTATGTTATTTACAACCAGATTTTTTTTTTAGATAATAATAGTTTAACGATACAAGCCTAACATATTAGCCCATTGCTGGTGGGAGGAGATGCGGATTCATACCTTTCCCAGGGATATTTGCGCGTAAGTGGATATGACGAACTCAAAATGAATTGGAACTCGGTTCACCGATGAAGAAATCTGAGCCATTATCCATTACACCATCCAAGCTTACAGCACATGATGTTCTCAGGCAGTTATCTATTTAGGTTGTCACCAGGCTCGTCGTTGCTTAACTTCCGTGATCGCACAGGAACTGGTGTTTCGATGTGATGCGGCCATAATCTTGGGTGGGGGGATGAAATGGCGGGTATGATTGCCAGCAAATGTAACAATCCAACGTTCGAATTAGAAATGGGGAATACCAAAATCATGCAAATACAAAACTTGTAAATTTATAGGCAGTGCTTAGGAAAGGGCAAAGAATGCGAAATCAACATTGAAAGGCCCTCATTTGAGTAGTGAAAGTTTCTCCGTAGATGTGTGCTTTTGTTTGCGTATGTGTTATCTATATAGAGGTGGTTTTTCGTTGATTTTCTAT
The DNA here is from genome assembly GCA_903632075.3 of Acanthosepion pharaonis. Lineage (NCBI taxonomy): Eukaryota > Metazoa > Mollusca > Cephalopoda > Sepiida > Sepiidae > Acanthosepion > Acanthosepion pharaonis. The sequence goes on from CAHIKZ030000391.1 coordinate 1,659,685, forward strand.
ATAAATGTGTCTGATGATTTCACATTCGCATCTTCCTTGTTCTCTGTGTGATTTTTGAGTTGTGTCTATTAGTGATTTTTTTCTGCTTGTATGTATGTGTTTTTGTGATTGTTTGGTAAGTGTGTTTCCTTTTGTTTTTATGTGTCTGTATGTGTGCGAGTATATATGGGTCTGCTGATGAATATCTCTCTCGCTTTCTCTACCCCTGTCTCTCTCTCTCTCTGTACATATCTTAAAGTATCCTTCCCGTTCTCTTCCCCGACCTTTGTATATATCTTCCCGGATGGGTCTATTGACCCATCGCCAAATGATATTGCAGTTTATATAATTCGTGATTGCAATGTTGGTTGAATATGGCTTCTCAAAGGCGACAGCGAGATAGATTTCTCTGTCATATGACGGATCTTATCTCGTGAACACAATCCCCCAGACAAAACCTATTAACCATCAAATTTTCTTTCGCGTTAATATGGCTTTAGCTGAGTTAAAACCGGAAACATCCGTGGTATAAACTTTGAAATTATGACAAAACATAGCAGGGAAAATGGTTTCTAAGCAATAAATCGAAGTCATGCTTCGTAAGCCAAAAGAAAATTAAAAAAAATATCTTTATATTATTGTACATGTTTTCTAAAAAACACACACACACCTATTTGTTATGTTTTATTGGGTGGACAGCTAAATACCTGAGAGTTTTTTACATACAGTCAACGCGTAGATAATGATCAACCCAACAGAATGTCTATCAAATAATCACAGTGACAGGAAAAAAGAATGAGACGTCTTTAGTAGGGAGAATTGAAGAAAGGGTTATAAAGAAACACAGCCAAATAGAGAGAAAATGGCGACTAATGTTGCAGATATATTTTTTGAAGGTTTGTAGTTATCAGGGAAGCAAGGTTTCAGGAGGGATTTCCACAGGTGAGAAGTGAGAGGAAAGAGACTGTTAGAAATAGCGAGTGCATCTAGTTACTTCAAGAATAAACAAAAAAAAAAAACTTGAAATATCAAAACAATTGTCATGAAAATATCAATTACTATAGTTTAATATATCCTTATTTATAGATTTATGAAGAATGTTCTAGTTGCATCATAAAATCTTACACGAGTAAATAATTTAAGAAAAATAAAATTATAAAAAATTATGAAAAAAAATATTTTAAAAAATATAAAAAGATGTCAACGGATAATTTAAAAAAATGTTCAATACCTTTTACAAATATCCTTTAATATTTTTTTTATTGTACAAACATCGACTTGCATAATAAAAATTGGATGATAATTCCCAACGTCAGTTGGGTTTCGGGTTTTTCTTTTTTACGGTATATCAACCTTAATGCGTTATTTAATACTGACGAGATTTTCCCACTAGATTCGTATGAATAGAATATGTATTCTTTGTAAGAAATCACTTTCAAGGACGTATTTTTGCATAGAGAGTGTTTGTCAAGAATCAAATGTATTACTGGTAATTTTTATTTTCTGAAATTGTATTGCTTGTAATATGGTTTTTTTCAAAAATGTATTACTGGTAATATTTTTTTTAAATAAAGAATTTGCGAGACATTTTTTAAAAAAAGTATTGCTGGTAATTTTCATTTTCTCAATTTGTATTGCTTGTAATTTTTTTTTCGAAAATGTATTGCTGGTAATATTTTTTTTAAATACAGACATTGCTAGACATTTTTTTAAATGTATTGCTTTATTTTTTTTTTTTTCAAAAATTGTTGGTAATATAATTTTTCCAAACATGTATTGCTGGCATTATTCTTTTTTCAAAATTGTATTGCTTGTAATGTTTTTTTTTTTCAAAAATGTATTGCTGGTATTTTTTCCACAAGGGTATTGCTGGTAATATAATTTTTCCAAAAATGTATTGCTGGGATTATACTTTTTGGCAAAATTGTATTTCTTGTAATGTTTTCTTTCAAATATGTATTGCTGGTATTTATTTTCAAAAGTTTATTGTTGGTAATATAATTTTTCCAAAAATGTATTGCTTACATTATTCGTTTTTTCAAAATTGTATTGCTTGTAATGTTTTTTCAAAAATGTATTGCTGGTATTTTTTTTTTCAAAAGTGCATTGCTGGTAATATATTTATTCGAAAAATGTATTTCTGTGATAATTCTTTTTGTCAAAATTGTATTGCTTCTAATGTCTTTCTTTTTAAATGTATTGCTGGTAATATTATTTTTTTCAAAATGTATTACTGTTATTTTTTACTATAAAAATCTATTTCTAAATTTTTATAGTATAGAATTTCTGATGTCAAACTTCACGAGAGCGCCTCTATTCAACTGCTTGATCTCACACTGTCCGCTGACCTGAGATAGAACAAATACATTGAATCAATAGCTTCATCTACTGCAAGGAAAGTTGGTTCTCTGTGTTACGCCAAAAAGTTTTTACTCGTCCTAGTTCATCCTTCAAAATCTATAAATCGACCATTCTCCCTTGCATGGAATATTGCTGTCATATATTGTCTTTTACCCCTGCTGTTAATCATAGGGCCCTCGACAAAATCCAGATTAGGATATGCAATGTGGCATCTCGTTTGCAGTCGATCTCTCAGAGATGTGCCGTCGTCTCCATCTGTCTTTTATAGAAATACTTTCACGGAAACTGCTCCGACGTGTTATCTCCCTAATTCCGAAACATCATGCATTTAAACGTGTCGACATCACCGTCCCAAACTTTCACTGACGAAACGGTTAAATGTAGCCATTTCTTCTACTCCAATAGCTTCATGTCTCGAACTCCCTTCCCTAAAGGCTATAGTCTCCAACTATTTAAATGCAATGTCAATCGACATCTCCAAATGCCTTGAGGCATTCCCCGGCCTTCTGTTCATCCTTTCCTCTATCACGCCTCTTTACTCTTCCCCCCACTATCTGTAACCGTTCTACTGGCACGCCCACCTTGCTTGGGGTGGGAAAAAAAAAAACTTAACCCCAGTTTGAGGGTTAGCTATTGGCCTATAGTTCGGACAACAGCATGTCCTTCCAACCAGAGAGGACCTGTTAACACCAGCAACCCTTGCTGCTGGATGTAGTTTATCGAGACTCTAGACGACGTACATCGATATATATATATATATATATATATATATATATATATATATATATATATAATTTTTTATAAAAATTATAACATAAGTATGTTATAAAATCACTACAAAAATAGCCATTTGTTTCAACACACTCTGTGTCTTATCAAGTGATGATGTTGAAATTTTTTTTATTTTCAACATCATCACTTGATAAGACACAGAGTGTGTTGAAACAAAATGGCTATTTTTGTAGTGATTTTATAACATACTTATGTTATAATTTTTTTTTTTATAAAAATAATTATATCTGCTGTACTTTGTATTGAGCACTCTTTTAAGAATAGTAATTGTTGGTTATTGGAATTCATTCCGTATATACCAATTATATACTTGTATATATATATATATATATATATATATATATATATATATATAGATAGATAGATAGATAGATAGATAGATAGAATATACATTGTGATCTTATATGCTTTCATTTTTATATATTTTCTTTGACAATACACGGGACTCTTTGAATATCTTTTTTTTAAACTAGTTCATTATTCGCTTTGAACCATACAAATTTACTTCAGCAAGGTAAACACATTAGATTAATCTGTCTCGTATTTGTAGTGCAATTTAAATTGTATGGTTGAACAGAGTCAATAAACTCGTCTGAAAATTGGCTTTCCCTTGTTACATGTTATTAGTGAATATATTCTTATGAAAATACGAACGCACATCTATCTATCAATATCTCTATCTATCTATGAATTTGTTTTTTATGTATTTATCTTGATTTGTCTAACTTTATATATTCTTGTTCATGTACACACACACACGGATACACACGGACACACACACACATATATATTTGTGTATTCAGGCAGCAATCTCTCTTTTAGGCATGTCTAATTGAATCAAATACAAATATTATGTCAAAATCCTTTCATATTGACAAATATGTTTCCGTATATTACAATTAAATAAGGTAAGAAATGCACTGTAACAATGAGAATCACATTTCCTAATGACGATCTCAAAAAAAAAAAAAGATGCAAATTACTCGGAATTTAAAAATGATTCTCGCTGTTACAGTGCATCTGTTGCCTTATTTAATTGTAATATATGGAAAAATATTCGCGAACACGAAAAGATTATAATAAAAATAAGCAGGCAGAATGTTTGTAATTTATTCAATCTGGTATATATATATATATATATATATATATATATATATATATATATATATTCTCATCTATCTATATATACTTTCTTATATATATATATATATATATATATATATATATACTTTCTTATATATATATAAGATAAAAGATAAATAGATAAAACACACTCAGATTGATTAATAGATGGATACATAGATAAGAACATGCAAGTATATATATATATATATATATATATATATATATATATATATATATATATATATGTGTGTGTGTGTGTGTGTGTGTGTGTGTTTTATCTATTTATTTTTGTACAAAAATAGAAAGAAAAAGAGACAGATAGATGAGAACATATATATATATATATATATATATATATATATATGTTCTCATCTGTCAATCACTTTCTCTTCCTATGTATTAATTTGTACATAACTATATATATATATATATATATATATATATATAGAGAGAGAGAGAGAGAGAGATAGTTAGAGAGAGCGACAGAGATAAGTATATACAAGTACTTATGTTCTTATCTATGCATATATCTGTCAGTCTATGAGTGTGTTTTTATCTATTTTGATTCATCTATATTTATAAACACACACACACAACACACACACACACACACACACACATATATATATATATGTGTGTGTGTGTGTGTGTGTGTGTGTGTTTGTGTGTGTGCGTGATTGTGTGTGCAAGTGCAGACTTAATGTGAATTTGTATTTGTTTGCCAAATAATTTCCGTTTACTTAGTTACTATAAGTATTAAAAACATGTACAAATGTTATACTTATTGTGTCCTGGTTTTATAATCGATATTAAACTAGAAACTCTTAGATTCACTTTGTTCTGTTACAATTGATCAAACTGCAAACTTATGGCTGTTCTTGTTCAGACGTAGCTGATAAGCACTGAAATTGCCACCATCACAGATCAATTAAATTTCTACTTGTGGGCAGGCTATTTTATTATCTCCTCTTATCTAATTGATTATTGTCACTTTTAAGCCATAGACGCGAGCCCTACAGAAAGCAAATAACTGCCGCTGATCTGTGGGACGGGTAACTTTTCTCTATTTATTCGTCATGTTTTTATCAAGATAGGACATCATATCACCACGATCAGTATGATTTTCCATGGATGCCTGGGATAATGATCGATCAAACTATATTAAATGGATTCACTTCATTCGACGACAGACACTGGATTTTGAAATGTGCAACTCAAAAGCAGATTTCAAAGCTTGGAGATTAAAGGTAAGTTTTCTTTTGGAGTGGGTATCAGGGATGTTATTGGTGTTCCTGGACGATACTTGGGGAAATCAGATGTAGTGGTTTATTACCAACTGTTGAAATGACATTTTTCATGAGAGAAATAGTTCAATGATAAGATTGGGGACGCGTGGAAGTTCTTTAGATGTAGAGGAGATGCGAAATCATGTTGTAATTGAAATTCGATCTTTTCGTATAAAAGCTTAGCAAAGTATTAAATAACGGAAAAAGTATAGTTAGAAACAAAGACATGCACATTAAACCGTAATATCATATCAGTCCAGCTCTATGGAAGTTAATATTTGACAAATCTCTTTACAGATGAAGAAGAAACTTGAAGCCAAAAAATGTAGTTCTACTGAAGGATACTGAGAATACGATGAACTGAAAACTTGAGTAACAAGGAAGATTCAAGAAAAATGGAAATATAAGCACGACAAAAAGTTTTAATTTCTAGGTCACACAATGAGGAAAGAGTGCGTAGAGACTTTGATACTCACAGGATATATCGATGGCAATATTGACAGAGGAGAGCACCGAATAATCTTCTTAACAAGCGTGTGTAAATGGATGACAGAACAGTGATTTCTTTAATCAATTCACTCCAAGCAAGGTGATAATGCCACTAAGACACAAGAGGCTACTGGGAGTGGAAAATAATGAAAAGACTCCAGAAGGACCCAGAAACCCAATCCTAAAAAAGGTTTAGCCGTGAAGGCCTGGATTAATGGAAATAATCTTCGTTGGTTGTTTTTGCTTAGCGGCTTATCAACATCGAAATAATTTGTACGCATTTTTTTAAAGATAATAATAGTTTTAACAATACGATACTTACTAATTAACTTATACTTGGGGAAGCAGAGGGAGATTCATACCTTAATAGACTATTTTTTTTAAAATGAATATAACAAACCCAACTGGAATTAGAACACGTCTTTCCAATTAATAATTCCGAGTCATCACCCGTAAATCCAAGCTTACAGCACATGATATTCCCATCTAGATAAAGACCAGGCTTGACTTTGCTTAACTTCGATGATCGTACGGGCAGCAGTCTTTCAACCAGTGTGGCCGTAAGCCGGGTGGAAATAAGAAATGTAGCTAGTCAAAATTTTCCATGGACAGTGTTGAGAGAATTTTGCGACGTTTACCAATGTAAAAACGTGAGAATGATTGTGATTCGTCCCAATGTATGTCGCTTGGCTGTTTTTTTTTCTTATCAGTTCACCCCAAACAAGGCGATAATGCCACTAAGACTCAATGAGCGTATTGGGAGCGAGAGAGAATGAGAAAACTTCAGAAGATACCAGAAGCCCAATCCTAAAGAGAAAACGAGATAAAAATCTTCTTTTCAGAGGAAGTGTTTTTGGCAATTAATTAAAAATAGTTTCACAGATATGTAGTTTATACACTATCTCTTGGAGATCTTTGGATGTAAGCAAAAACAAACGTCTCTTATTTGCACCGAGAAAACAGAATTCAACTTTAGTCGTCGAAACCCATAAATGATATGTTGCTTCTTACAGTTAAAGGAAAATATAGATGTTATATCCTTCCTAACCCTAACGAAGTTTAAGCAGATATTTTTCTTTAAATATCTTGCTAAAGGAATTCATATTCTCTTTCAATGAGTGTTCCTTTGCTGTATATAAATGAATAGTTAAATTCCCAGATCAATTCTGTGGGAAAGACAAATTTGTATGAGATGACAATTTTGAAAAATCTTATTTTTTTGTCGACGAGTTGCGTCTTACGACTTTTTTCAAGGCAAAAATGAAATCGAAATGTTTTTTGTTGTTGTAGAAATCAAATCAAATCAAATTTTAAAAACAGAGTCGCTTCCACGTAAGCCACTTTCTGGTTAATGTAAATTTCCTTTGAACTAAGAGTTTTTTTTTCCCTGTCGACAATATAGCTTAAATTCCCAGATCAATTCTATGGACAAGACAAATAAAGAAAAAATTAGAAAAAAATATTTTTTTTTTTTTTTTGCCACGCGTTTCGTCTTCGGACTTGTTCAAGCCAGAATTGAAACAATAACAACAAACACATTTCGATTGCATTTTTGTCTTGAAAAAGTCGGAAGACAAAACGCGGCGGTAAAAAAAAATCTAAGATTTTTTTTTTAACAATTGTTATCTTATACCATATAAATGAATATAAATTTATGTTCAAATTATTATTTTGTTTCTTTAATTATGCACTTCAATCTTTGTTAGGTTATTTGAAGTCGAATTTTGTATAAGCACACAATGAGGATCGATCTCACTGTTCAGAAGTATTAATCAACCAGACATGACTTCGCTATGACATTAACTTGCGACTAGGCGTTTTTTTATTTGGTGGGGGGTTACCTTAAATGTAGAGTTTACAGAGGCATCGGTTGAATTGCAACAACATCCATTCAAACTCAGTTTGATTGTTCACGATTGGAAGGATCATAGCTCGACAGTGGACAGTTCGAACAGTTGTGACCTTCGAATTATTTGTAGCTTTGCTGCAGCAAGAATTATAAGATCTGTAGAATGTTATCAGAAAGAGCAATACAAATGCAGAAAGACATGTGTTTGTATTTTTTATCGATTAAGGAGAGGCGTTCGATAAAGTATTTCATAAGGAACTGTTGCGATTGCTCAGCAACAGTGACATATTTTGGAAGGATTTTAGAATAACCAAGAGCCTATACCGGCAGCAAACCGCCTGCATACGGATAGAAAATGAGTTCATCATACATGAAAAAAATAGAAATTTGTATAAGACAGGGTTATTTCGTATCGCCGAACTTATTCAAGCTATACAGCGAGACGATTGAGAGAGAACTAGAGATCCTACCAGGATACATAATTGGCGACCGCAGTCGTAACGTCAGTTATGCAGATGACACAATTGATAGCGGGCACAAAAAGAAAACTACAAAAACTCCTACACAAGGTACTAGAAGAAAGTGAGGAGAAGGGATCAAACATGAATTGCAGGAAGAGAGAATTAGTGGTTGTTAGCAAAAAGGGGTGAGCCCAAAGTGCGAATTGCAAATCGGAGATACCAAAACAAAACAAATGCAGAATTTCAAATATCTGGTAAGTGTTTTAAGAGAGGACGGAAAGTGTGGCACTGAAATCCGAAGGCATATTGTGATAGTCAAGGAAACATTCCAAAAGATATGCAGATTACTCAGAAATCGGAAAAAATCTTCGTGAGAAAGAAAAAAAAGGGCGTTGAACTGCTACGTGATATCTGACCTCTAGTACAGCAGTGAGTGCTAGAAGTTCTCCTCAAAGATGAAGAGGACTCTTGAGGCAACGGAAATGTGTTTATATAGAAGGATGTTGAGGATAATATTAACCGAACAGGCTAACACTAACGAAGTTTTGGGGAAAATAACAACAAAAAGAGAACTAATATTAAACAACAGGAAATGAATGCACAAAATAAGGAAAGAGGTCTTGGAAAATCTGATACTTACGGGAAAGATAGACGGCAAGCGGGACAGAGGAAAACAAGGAATACTTGCTTAGCGTGAGTAAATGGATCCCAGAAAAGAGCTTAGCAGAAATAGCATAAAGACAAAGTTTATATTAAGAGCTACAAAGAACTGGAAGTCTTGGAGAGCCATGATCGTCTACACACTGGGGGACACGATACATAAAGAAGAAAAAAAAAAAAGCAGTAAGAGGTTTGATCTGTTAGTATCAAGAATAACATTTGCACTTCAAGCGGTCAGCAATTCAGCCTAAGAAAAAAAAGTATCGTTACTGAAAAATACTGTTTTGTAATAAGCGTTAATTTAAGAAAGATACTTACTAGCATTAATTATTCTGTATAAATTCATTTCAAGGGTGGGAAAATTGATGAATTCCAGGGCGACATGATATAATTGGATTAACAATTAACAGAATCACGTAACCCGATATATAGAACAAGAAACTTTGAAAATCAGTCGAAACTTTAAGAATGAAACGCAATTTCAACAGGACAACAATTCGCGAAATGCCCCAGATAAATAGTGGTTTGAAGATAAGCCCAACAACTTAGAAAAATGGCTCACCCATTTTCCTGACAGAACCCGAATGAAAGATCTGTGTCTGTGCTCATCAACCTAGTAATTTGAGAGAACTGAACAGGATTGATATAAAGCATGATCCATAATAGTTTCCGAAGGGAGTCCTTTACTCAGGTTTATTCAGAAAGGAAAGGATGCTGCCGGTGTAAGTAAATGCCTATTGTAAAATGTATTCGGATAAATTTCAGTTTACTTTGTGTCAGAAAGGGAATGCTTTTTCGTCTGTCTTTTAGAAATATATTTTTATGAATTTACCATATTTTTTTATCTTTTCCCCTCAAGCAAAGCAATAAATCCGCTAAGACGCAGAGGGGTTACTGTGTTTGAAAAATATAAGAAACAAAACATCATTAAGATGCAAGAACAATGAAGGAACATAAATGAAGAAAGCAGATTACAACGATTGACACTGCATTTAAATTTTTGAAGATCAAGCTGGCTGGAAAGAGTGTAGCCGGAAGAGAGTAAGGCAAACGAGAAGTGTGAGAAAAAGAAAATATTGATTTTCTCAAACCATTTAAACTTTTAAATTGCCGCCAGCCAAATATTGTTTTTAAATTCATAGATTCTAAGTACCATAGAGGAAAATTCATCAGAACAATTACTCTGAAGGATTTGTAGAAAAGGTACAACAAATCTACATTACGGCGTTTCAAAAGCCAGGATGCCGAATCAAATTATTTTTGTTGATTTTAAGGATCTCCAAATAAATGGTGTTTCGTTAAGACGGATCAAAGTCAGCAGTAAATAAATTAATGTTCGTGATGGACATTTATTTATTTATCTATTGGATCATGTTATTCAAGTCATGCCAATTATATATGAAAAGTAATATCGGCCAAATGTCCTTCAAGGCGTCGGCGGCACCCCTTATTTGATCAAAATTTTTGAAGACGTCTCTGCATAGTTGCTCCTCAATCTCACCAATATGCCTTATTATCTCATCCTTCAGCTGTTGAATTGTTGTTGGCTTGTTGGCAATGACCTCAAAATAAAAAATCTAAAGATGTCAAGTCACACGATCGTGGTGGCCAATTGACTTCGCTGTTTCGAGAGATGATGCAACCTGGGGACTTCTGTTTGAACGTCCTTTTTCGTAATGGGCTTCGATATCTTTAACATGTTGTTTGATTGTTAATCTTTCCATGGTTGAAATTGCCAAAGACTTAAATTTTCAAATCTGATAGAAAAAGAAAAAATCATTAGATGCTTAAACTTAATTCACATTTAAAATCGGTCTAATATATTGGAATACCCTTTATATAGCAAGAAAACATGACCATATACTGCAGCAATATTCTAAGTATTGACAAATGTTAGATTTATAAATGTGCAAAATAAATTCGGCGGAGAAGAATTGTTTCCCACGGCACAATGAACAAAATATCCAAGCACCTGACCTAGCAATGAATTTAATATAATTTTTCCATTTTTACCGATCTGGTAATAGTACAGGGATTTCGAATTCGCTACATTCATTAAAATCACGTGGAAATACATTCGGTTTTAGTTTGGTTTGTTTTGTTTTACGGCATATTAACCTTTTGGTTTGTGTGTTTTACGGCATATTAACCTTTGATTCGGCTTGTTTTACGGCATATTAAACTTAGGTTATTTAATGCCGACAAGATTTTTATTGCTGGCAATATTTTTTTTTTCAAAAAGTATTTTTGTTGATATGTTTTTCTAAAAAAGTATCACTGGTAATATGTTTTTCCCCAAAAGTATTCCTGGTAATAATGTATTGCTGGTAATATTTTTTTTTCAAAAATTTATTGCTGGTAATATTTTTTCTTCAAAAATTTATTGCTGGTAATATTTTTTCTTCAAAAATTTATTGCTGGTAATATTTTTTTGCAAAAATCATTTTGCTGGTCTTAAAAACTATTTTTACGCGTTTTGACCCCAGTCTGGGGCTTAACTATTTGCCCATAGCTGGGACCCTAACAGACGCTACCACCCTGGTACTTTAACTTCACATCCAGGACGTGAAAAACCTTTGGGGAGAGTATGAAACAACAGAAATGCATTGGAATTCTGAAATAAAAAAGAATTATGCGTGATTAGAAGAGAGATGAACTTCAAAAACTGTATAGGGATATAATTTATTTAGCATTAATGGGTTACTACTAATTTTACTATAGAAATGAATTGAAAAGCCGAAAGTAAGGAAATGCGCGTGGTCAAAATAGAAATTACCTTCAACGAAAGTGTAGAGTAATGGTTTACTAATATATGTCCTATAGACATTTGAAATCAGGAAGAAACGAATTATGGGTGGTTAAAATTGAGAGTACATTTCGCGGGAGTATAAGGATATTATATATTTACCGTAAATAGTTTACTAATAATTTTACTATAGAAATACATTAAACATCCAGAAGGTAAGAAATGTCATTGAAGTCTGGTCTGGAAATTAAATCTTTACTGAAAAAAAAAAGATCTGGCGGCATTTATAAATGATATATAGAATTTTCTTATGACAATCGTCCCTGAAGATAGTCTACTTATTTGCATTTATATATAGATATGCCGATTCAAATCTCCTGGAGTTGCAAGAAGAAGAAAAAATGAATTTGAAAATGTAATTTCGTGATTTTCCTACTAACCTCAAAATATGGGCTCGTTTTAAAATATAAAAGATTTATTGATTTTATGGTAATTATCAAATAAAACAATGAATATGTGAAGTCATACACTCCATTTACTCGGAGAGAATACGGTTATTTTTGGAAAAGAAATATTTAAAATAACAAAGGATATTGATACTTTAAACACAATTGGGATTTTTATTATTTCAATTTGATCTTCGTACACACATCGTTACACACTTTCCTGACATTCTCAAACAATATGGCTTTTCTACTTTATATATATATATCTATCTATAAAAGGCAGGATCTGTGGGTTTGTGTGTAACGAATGCACAGTCGCAATTTTCGACGGATTTGCACCAAAATTTACATGCACATGCTCCAAGTTAGCGGGAAGGCCAAGACCGACCTTGCATTTTCCAACTCCCATCGATAGTGGAAATAATCGATTTTTTCATGCTTCTACGGCAATTTTCATGTAGTTTGCAGCCATTTTGTACAGGCCAGACTGAGAGCCTATAGCTGGCTGCCACGAATAGGCAGGAAGATTCTATTGGCCAGCGCGAGAGCCAACAGCTGACTGACACGAATGTTAACTAGCATGCTAACATGCAAAAAAAAAAAAAATCAATAGTTGCATTCG